>RJWJ010005618.1:0-67217 GCA_004363605.1 Indri indri | reverse complement strand
TTTTTTAGTTTATTTTGTAATTAGTTCTAGTTATTCTGTGTGTGTGCTTGTTGGTTACTAATCTGAGTCCTACTCAAGTTGTACTAGGATGCCCATCAGTCTCCTCCCTGCAGAATATTCATTCCTAACTGACTATCTAGCACTCTAATATTATGCTGCTTGTTTATTTGTGTTCACCCCGTGGTTGCAATACTGACCACTTTAGGGCTATGCTAAATGCCAGAAATATTTGTATGACTAAATCTTAGAGATTTGGATTTGAGGGAGCAATGACACACTCTTGTTTATGGAGGTAGCAGATTCCAAACCCATGTTCTTTCTGTAGTCTGATTCCTCTCAAGTATATTATACCTAAAATTTCTTACTGATAAAATGAGAATGTTCACCTAAATGATCTGAACATTTCTTCTAACTCTAATATTGTACGAGTTCCTTTTACATGAGCCCTTAACAACTTTGTGAGGTAAGTGAAACCTATTTTTTCCCTATTTTACAGGAAGAGTTAAATGAGTTGGCTTAGTTTACTGAAGTAGTTAATAATTTCCCACTGCCTAATTTAGTGCTCTTTGCGCAAATATTCTAGTAATTGAACATTTATAAGCTCGAGTGCCCTAACATGTTCTAGAGTATTCTAAATTTTAAAACGTGAGGGCTTATTTTTAATTGTTGTGGGACCTAATTTAACTATAAGGGTAAATAATACCTCAAAATATCATTGCCGGTGCCTTAAACAGAGAAGTTGAAAAAGTTAATGTTCATAGACATTATCAGTTTTCCATACTGTGGTTTCCTCTAAAAAAGGTGATACTGGCTTTCTTTTTCAAATATTCATTGTGCTGTGTAGGAAGCCAAATTAATAGCCACTATATCATGCATAAGAAGTAGTAGTCTGAGAGAGAAGAAAGCAAGTAGAAATTCTAACAGAAGGAGCATTCTAAGTGGAGAGGAAATCATAAATAAAAGTATGTAATTAGGAATAAGAAAGATTTTTATGTGTGAGCAGAATATCAGGAAGGCCTTTTTGAGTTAAGGAGAGGTTGAATACTAAATGAATATGAAAATAGTAGTTGGGTAGATAGAATATTATCAGATTAAGACAGTTTTTAAAATTAATTCAGACAAGTTTGAACTTCATGTAGAAGAGACTTATTGTGGGTGTTTAGCAGAAGACTGACATCATGGAAGTGATGTTTTAGTAGGGAAATTCAACGTCGTTGTGTAGGATGACTTGAAAGGGCAGAAACTGAACATGAAGATTAGTTAGGAAATACTGCCATAAACCAGCCTTGCTAGATAGAGACAGTGAACTTGGAGACCAGTGGGGAGTCTGAGAGATGAAGAAAGTGATTGAAAAGCAGTGGAAAGTTGAAGATGATCCTGAGGTTTCTTGCGTGAAGAATGTAAAAGAATCACGTCAGCACTGACCAGTGGGATAGGTGGAAAGGATCATCAGTTCATAGGGAGGAGGCTGGTTTGGTGTATGTTAAGTAAACTTAAAAACAATGGAGAGTAATTCAGGTACTAAGTCCTGATACAGACTTTCAGGGACAAACTAGGTAGGCTAGAATGCAAGGGACAACAAATGCATGAGCATGCAAGAACGATGTGTTTACCCCTGAAGAAACCTGTGTTTCTCTCTCAACCCGTTCCTAATTTTTCCTTCACTGTCCATGCTGCTTTTCATGTTTTGGTTTGCAAGGAACAGCCTTTACTGTTTGCTTACTTAAATTGGAAACACAATTAGACCATTTAATAACGTATATAGCATAGAACATAAAAACCCTCCTCATAATAATCTTATACAATTTTCTCTAAAACAAATCGTATACTAAAAATAATCTTAAATGTCATTTTATGGGCTTCCCATTACCTACAACATGAAATTAAAATTCCTGGCTGGGCAAGGTGGTGCATGCCTGTAATGCCAGCTACTCAGGAGTTCGAGGCTGCAGTGAACTGTGATTACACCACTGTACTCCAGCCTGGGCAACAGAGTGAGACTCCATCTCTTAAAAAAGAAAAAAAAAATTCCCTAAGCACACAACATCCTTCACAACCTGTCCTCCGCCTACCTTTCAGCCTCATCTTACTGTCTACCCCTACTCTTTTCCAGTGAATCAAACTCTTTTTCATTGCACGTGTATTCACTCACACTGACACAGTCCACTCAGATATCACTCCCCCTTTTTTTTCTGAGACAAGTTCTTGCTATGTTGCCCAGGCTGATCTTGAACTCCTGGGCTTGAGCTATGGACTATCCTCCCACCTCAGCCTCCTGAGTTGGGGTTATAGGGATGTGCCGTTGTGCCCAGTTCTAGATCTCCTTTCATGAAGCTTTCCGTAACCACCACCTTTCCTGCACCATTGGTCCTCCTCCTTCTGTGGTGCTCGTGTACATACCTCTATGTGCAAGTATCACACTTTTTTGTAACTGTTTGCCTGCATATCTCTCCCCTGATCAAAATATGAAGTCCTTGAAGACAGAAACCTACTTTTATTCACCTGGATAGTCCAAGTGCCTAATTGGTTCTCAACACATAGTAGGTGTCGGTTTTAACATTTGCATAGGTTAGTTATTAATGTGCCATTAGTCAGGAAGGTTGTTTTAAAGACTCATTCTAGAAAACACTAAGTTGCAGAAATGGGGGCTGGTGAGCTAACTCTCTAGCTCCCGAAGACTGCAGAGCAAATCTCATTAAGTAAAGCAAGCCTCTGCTGAGTAGTGAGCTCTCCCACACTTCAGCAGCGGATAAAAGTGCTTGCAGATGTGAAAGCAGGATCTTTCAGGCTTTTTTCACTATCAAAGCTTGCAGTCCCCATCTCCAGGAAGCAAAATAGTAAACATTTCATTCCTTTTGTTTCGGTGTTCCTATAATTTCAAGAAATTATCAGACAAGAAAAGAAATCCTGGAGAAGCTAAAAGACACAGACCTAAGCAGATGTTCCTGGAATCTTAAGGTCGCACTTCTCGGACAGAATGTGTTTGTTAGCTTTACAAAGAATAATCTGTTGGCATTTTTTTTTTAAAGTAAATTAAAATTCATTTCTTAGGAAATGCCAATCACATTACCTTCCTGCTATTAAGCAGAGTGGAGCTGATGAAAAAGATGACCAACCCAGAGTAGCCCTTAGATTATTTTTTAAGAATGGGTTTGACCCCCTATTCTGTGGCATCTGACACAAGTGTTAAGGTTTGAATGAGTATAGTAAGTAGAACACGCAGCTGTGAACCAAAGATCCCAGGAGAAACTCTTCCAGCCCATCTGTGTATCTGAGAGACTCACCCTTGCCATAAGCATATTCAAAAAATCAAGTAAAACCAGAAATTTGCACTTGAGGTGTCTCCCTTTCCTCTGAAGAATCACCACTTATATTGTCACTAGTGATTGAGGTCTCCTGATGGAGTTGGGAATTTAGAAAGCAGGGAATCACGGTTGTTTTCCCTTTCAAAACAGGTCCAAAGACCAGATTAATCCCAATATGCCTTGGGATCCTTGCATCCTGCCCCAGTGCTAAACCTGTATAATGTCTTCCTTGTTCCTTTGTGTCAGACACCTGATCCAGTATAATGGGCTTGCTTGTTGATGTGCATTAGTATCAAATTTAGTATAGTTTATGATCCATTTCATATCTTTCTGCCTCCCAAAGGAGATGCTTGCTCAAGAATGAAATCTTGATGAGTTTCTCTTAGAAAACAATGTGAATATAAATGTGGCTATCATGACAACTTTACTGACTCCCTGTGGGGTAGAATTCCCAGTAATAACAGATTTAGCATGTGGGCTGATACCTTTTTAGTATCACAGGGACAGCATTGTTTAGAGAAAGCCTTGACTCCATTTGAATAGCACAGAGGATGCCAGGAGGAAGGCCAAAGGAAAAGGAAACGGGAGAGCTGTTGGTTTGTCTCACCCTTACATCAGATGACAGGAAGTCGGAATTGAGATTGGCCACAGCAACCTGTTAAGGCCACATCTGTTTGAATAACTTAAAAGCTCTATAGAAACCAAATAAGTTTTTGAGTAAGGAATCCAAGAAGAGGATGAGAGACAGAGTGGCAAGCAATAGCTTGGGGTGACTATCCTGCCAGGAATAAATTCTTCCTTGACCACCTATATTCTTTACTTCACTATACCGCAGAGTATAAACTGTGTTAAGGCAACTAGGGCTGGATAATTACCCATGGCTGGATGATTTATAGGACTGGCCAGGTTCCTCTGCCTTATGTAAGACCAGTCTCAGTCATATAATGGTTCCACATAGTTCTAATATTCAGTCACATCAGGGATTGAAACTCTCAAGCACTTATGGAAGTGTGACTAGCTGTGGTTTAATTTTTGGCACTGTCTCACAAGTGCAATTTTGGGTCTAATAATTAACTACAAAATCTAATAGGGAAGTCTTCCAGGACTGTTTTTTCGTTTGTGTGAATGTGTATGTGTTTGTTACTTTGTTTATTTTTGAGATAGGGTAGGATTTTGGCCTTTAGAGTGTGGGGGTGTGTTTCTGATGGAGTTATAGTTATTCACAAATGCTATTTCAATGCCAAGAAATTAAAAATAAATAAATCTACACTATTTTTGAGCTTTTCTCCAAAAGAAAAACAAATGGTACTTGTGGGCCAGACAGCTGTTTGTAAGGTGTGGTTTTTTTTTTCTGTTTGTTTGGTATTTTTGTGTTGGACAGACGCATAGCCGTGACAATTCTAGTTCCCATTCCAAATAGAGGCAAACAATTCCGTTTGCCAGATAAACTAACACAGCAGTTTGGAGGAAGGCACAGGGCGGGGCGAGAGATTTTATCCCTGGAGTAAATTATCTCCTGCTTTTATCTAGCACTTCAGGCTGAGTAGCCAACAAAATTTGGAGCATACTAATGGGCTCTTCTTTTTCCACAGATACCACCTCCTCAAGCTCCTCCAGAAGTTTGGGAAGGTAAAGCAGTTTGACTTCCTCTTCCACAAGTCAGGTGCTTTGGAGGGACAGCCTCGAGGGTACTGTTTTGTTAACTTTGAAACTAAGCAGGTAATTGAACTTCCTCCCCTTATCCTAGTACTTCTCAAACTCTCATAATTATTCGGGCATCTCTCTTGACTACTAGAACAGCAGTTCCTTGTGGGCAGGAGCCATGTCTGATTCATCTATGTGTACCTTATATTAGTCCTAGAAGACATCCTCAGTAAACAAATAAATTAGGGGACAGCATTCAAAATTTACCCTCCTTTGTCTCAAGGTTTAATGTGACTGACTGACTACTTTACTGATGAAACACTTTGAGTTGCCCACACTGAGCACATGGACATCCCCCTCTCTATTCTGTTTGCTTGTTCCTTTAGTGGCTGGTCTACAAAGCCTCCTTTTCTTTCAGTAGTTTTGTCCTGTGGTATAGAAACCTATCTGGTGAGCCACCCACAAACTTTTTATTTTTAATATCAGAGTATTACGGGGGTACAAAAATTTTAGTTACATAAATTGCTTTTGTACCATTTGAGTCAAAGTTGTAAGTGTGCCCATCCCTCAGATAGTGTGCATTGTACCCATTAGGTGTGAATTTACCCATCCCCTTCCTCCCCCACAAACTCTCTTTTATTTTGATTTCTTAAAAATGTACCTTTCTCAATGTTTCGGAACAAATGCATATGAATTTTAATATAGAGAGAGGAAGAGTACATTCAGCTTCAACCATGATATGTATGTGTATCTCCTTGTGTTAAAATTTAGTCCTCGGAGTGGAAATGCATTGATAAATTGAATTTGAATGTACTAAATATACAGATGCTGCTTAGTACTCTCTATAACTTTATTCATCGTATATAAAAACATTGCCCGGCCGGGCACGGTGGCTCACGCCTGTGATCCTAGCTCTCTGGGAGGCCGAGGCGGGCAGATTGTTTGAGCTCAGGAGTTCGAGACCAGCCTGAGCAAGAGCGAGACCCCGTCTCTACTAAAAATAGAAAGAAATTAATTGGACAACTAAAAATATATAGAAAAAAATTAGCCGGGCATGGTGGTGCATGCCTGTAGTCCCAGCTACCTGGGAGGCTGAGGCAGGAGGATCGCTTGAGCCCAGGAGTTTGAGGTCGCTGTGAGCTAGGATGACACCACGGCACTCTAGCCGGGGCAACACAATGAGACTCTGTCTCAAAATAAAAAAATAAAAAAATAAAACATTGCCCAATTATTGTTTTATTAATAATTTGTATGAGTGTTTTTTTTATTGTAAAAGTAATATGTGCTTATTACAGATAAAAATATAGATAACCAAAAAAAATTTAGATCACTTAGGCCAAGACCCAGAAAGGATCACTGTTAATATTTTTAGTCATATATCTTTCCAGTCTTTTTTTCTGTCTTCACATTCACACATACACAAACACATATACAGTGTATAACACAAAAAACAGGATCATATTATCATGTTCATCACTCAAAGCATGTTAAAATTTTTCTGCCATTTAATCACATCAAGAAAACATTCTGTATCATGATATTTTGGGTTCACTGGTGTTTGTACATGTACGTGTGTATGTGAGAAATCGTTGATCTTTATCAGAGATTTGTGCATGTCATTTTATGTAACTTAGACTGCAGTTAAAAAGTAATCAACATCATCAGTATAAGATATTTGACTAATTACCAATTGTTAGCTATTTGAGTTGTGCCTAATGATTTAGTAGTATAAACATCACACTAGTGACTATTTTTATAGTCCTAACTATGTGTATGTTTAATAGATTTTTGGAAATGGAATGGCATCATCAAAGGCCATGCATAGTTTTTCTTAATACAACTGCCAGTTGCCTTCAAGAAATGATATATGATTATATTCTGAGATGTATGAGAGTGTCTTTTGTCCTTACCAGTGTTGGGTATTTTTTATTTTCTCTAATTTTTGTAAATATGATAGGCAATAAGTGATACATTGTTATTCAGGTTTTTTTGAGAGAAGTGAAAGAATGCCCTATAGGATTAGCGTTCTTAAATACTTTATTCTTCCTTAATGATAGAGTGTGATGAGAATTCTTGCAGACAGCTAAAATTAGTGGTAATGTTGGGGATAGATGTTGGTTTAAAAACACTGAACTAAAAGTCACAAAGCCTAGCTTATATTTCTGGCTCTTTTATTTGTTAACTTTGAGCAAGTCTCTTAACCTCTTTTGGCCTCGATTTTCATCTAAAAATGGGGATTAAAAATACACATGCTCCTTACTTTATAAGAAGTTGGAAGACTAGATGAGGATACATAAGGAAACACAGTTGGCATTTAGTAATACTATTGAATACATGAACTTTGAAACCATGTACAGAGATAGGAAATTATTTTTTAAAACACTGTCCCCTGCTGACATCTTATCACTGCTGATATCAAAACTAATAGAGTGCCCTATAAGTTCTAATTCACCAAATGAAACTTAAAAGAATAAAATGTTGCTTCTCTGTCACTCTAACTTGTGCTGTAGTGGGGCAAGGATGGCCAGGGAATAACCAGTGACTGACACACAGTGGGTACTCGATAAATATTTGTTAAATGTCATACTGGTGAACTCCGAAGGAACTAGAGAATCACAGGTAAAACCAGACTGGAATGCCTACTGGTATTACACCTCAGGCTCATATAGACTCTCCCTGCCCTCTAGGATACCTTAATCCTCTTCTGTTCTTTAAGGGCTTCTTCACCTTCACTAAACATGGGTTACACTTGGCTGAATGCCTCATGGTTACCAATGAGGCAAAGAAGATTTGGCAGGATGGGAAAGTACAGCCAGGTTTCCTGGGAATGACCTAAAGTGACTATTTTCCAGCTTCAGGAATTCCTTTCAGCCTTGTTGCTCCTATATCTGATGGGGAAAGGGTCAGGGAACTTTTGGCTCTGAAAACCAGGTGCATAGATTGACTCACACAAATACCTTGCTAACAGTCTCTTTGACTCACTCCTGCTTTTTCCGGCCTAGTTTCCTTCACCCACATATCCTTTGATGCCATTAATGTTCCTCATTCTGGATCCAGGGAGTAAGCCCTAGTCCAGGATATAGTTCCAGGGTCCCTGGAGGAGTACAGTTTCTTGACATAGTAGATGCTACCCTAACTAATGGAAGTGTGTAGAAAGGTATCACCTAATAAGAACAGCAATATTAGCTGGCATTTGTAAGTGCGTACCCTGTGCTCCATGCTTTACATGTACTGCTCGAGTCCTCACACCACCACTGAGGAACAAGTATTATTATCCATATTTTACAAGTGGCAAACCTAGAGACATTAAGTGACCTGCCAAACAGCATGCTGCTGGCAAGTGACAGAGCCAGGATTTGAATTTTGTCTTACTTTAAGAAATTAATACCCTTTTTGCTCCTCTGCCTTTTTAAATTGTAAACCCTTGCCAATTATTTGCCAAAAGCAATTTGGTTAGAAACTCAGCCACCAAAGGTAGTGAGGCCCTGCGAAATACATATAGCTAGTTAAGCACTTGAAAGTTTTTACTAACATTTGTCCCTTTCCTGGACAGGAAGCAGAACAAGCCATCCAGTGTCTAAATGGCAAGCTGGCTCTGTCTAAGAAGCTGGTGGTGCGATGGGCACATGCTCAAGTAAAGGTACGTCTCAGACCCTAGAGATGCTAGAAGGACAACATCAAGCCTCATCCTAAGCAAGTCTTCTGCAAGATAGTTGTCCACTTACCCATTTGCATCCCAGCCTCTTCACATCTGGAACAGCCATAGTTTGGTCTCCTACTTGTATTTACCATGTGTGTTGCCAGATTTTTCTTTTGAGAAGCATCTCAGGAGGGATTAAGTTCCTTCATTATTTCTCTCCACATGCCCACAGATCCTGTTTTTGATTGATTTTTCCATGTGGCTAATGTGTATACTCAGACCTGTATCGTTTTTTTGGTGGAGGTTTGTTCTTTGGAAGAAAAGGGGTATTTATTTTTAAAATTAATTGCTTCGGGCATTATTAGACTCTTCCCAGCTTTTGGAGTCTGTGGAGAGTTTGAATTTGTTTATTCTAAATGCTTGAGAAGTGAATAGTTTGTATGAGTGCTTAAAGCACAGGCATCTCCTTATTCCAGAGATCTTGAGAATTTTTAGGGTGTGGGTTTGTGGGACTTTGCAGTGCCTATATTGTCTCCAAGCCCTGAGAAGTGGCAAGCTGCCCTGTTCATTCTGTAGTTGGTCTCTTGGGGAGAAGGCACTAGAAAAGCTGTGGCCATTAAAAAAAAAAAAATGAATGGCATTCTGTTCCAACTAGCACAGAAGTGGTGAAGTGTGTGGACTGGAGCAGTCCCGAGAGTTGATTCTCCTGCTTCTGCAGTAGAGACTTGACCTGCCTGTGAAAAGATTTGTGACAGTGTTGGAACTTAAATCTTTAGCTATATGAGCTTGGTTATGGATCAGAGACACTCTTCCCCTTCCCAACAAGCTTCCCAGTAAAGAGTCACAGAAACTAAACAGACATTTAAACTCTGTCCAGGCCAAAAAACAAAGACACTTTGGATCCTTCTTAGTATTTCAGGTAATCACAGAGCCTTCTTAATTTCTAGGACACATTACCTTAAAAATAGAAACAGAGAATTACCGAATACTTTTTTACTCAGAATCAAGTCTCATTTGCCAAACTGACTGTCGTTTTCTCGTTCTGCATCTCATTGAAAAGGCATGCAAGAGAAATCATCCTTCATTCCTGTCTTTCATTTGAAAATCTCTGTGCCTCAGGGTTCTCTTCTCCTGTAAATTTTTTTGACCAGATGCTCTTGATTGCTTTTTTACTTTTTATAAGAAGTATATAATTATCTGACATCAAATTAAGCTACTCCTTCACTATATAATGTTTTCAGCAACTGAAAACTGTTACTACTTTTATTCTCCACTCAGGCCTGTTAAGAGTTGAATATTGTGGCCAGGTGTGATGGCTCATGTCTATAATCCTAGCATTTCGGGAAGCTAAGGCAGGAGGATCATTTGAGCCCAGGAGTTCAAGACCAGGCTGGGCAAGAGCAAGACCTCGTCTCTACAAAAAAAACAAAAAAAAAAAATTAGCCAGGCATGGTGGTGCATGTTTGTAGTCTCCGCCACTCAGGAGGCTGATGCAGGAAGATCACTTGAGCCTAAGAGTTGGAAGCTGCAGTGAGCTGTGATGATGCTGCACTCTAACCCAGAAAACAGGGGGAAAAAAAAAGAGTTGAATATTGTGCTTAGTACTTTGTAAAATTTAAAGTGTTTTGAATAAAACAAAATAAATACTGTAAGAGATAATATGTGACAGTTTAAAGAAGAATGTAAGAGGACAACCCTGCTGTGTATTTGTACCATCTGGGGATTTGAAAGTTGAAATTATTTTCTTACAAAATAAGGAGGAACTGATGTCTAGATGGAAGCTGCTTCTCAACTTCTTTTTCTAAACTTACAAGTTTTAGGCCAAAACTATATGGATTTTGCATTAATTCTAAAGATAAAGTACTCTTAAAATTGTCTAGAAACGTGCTGATGATACACTGGTGGCGTTAGAGTGTCTGAACCTATGCACTACAGTAAAGGGCTGGTTTCTGCTAAGATGAAGTAATTTCCCTTTTTCTTACTTTCAGAGATACGATCATAACAAGAATGATAAGATCCTTCCTATCAGTCTTGAGCCATCCTCAAGCACGGAGCCTACTCAGTCTAATCTAAGGTAAGATGATGTACTGTAGAAAGACACAGTTATTCAAGAGCTTGAGCTGTTTCTTCATTCCACACCTTCATTCATACCAAAGTGAATCTTCAGACTCTTAATTTAAAAAAGAATCACTAACTTGACATGAGAGATATGTTCAGTTAATGTCCAGAATGTGTACATTTCTTCCCCTTTCATCCCCTTAAGATCATGTACTCCCCATTTGTAGAATTAAATCACTCAAAGCCTGGGTGCAACTACTACACTCCAAGCCTTGTGCTTAGCACTGGGAATGCAAAGATGAATCAGACACAGTCCTTACCCTAAAAACAAGCATTTTAATAAGGCCTTAGGTCTCTTTGGCATTTGTCATTAGACACTTAATTCCTCCCCAGCCATGAGTTCCCTTATACAGAATTTTAGTTTGCACATGTTTAATTCTGTGTACTATTGCAGCAACTCTAAGTTTTGGTTTTAGTTTGTGTGAATTGTCAGTTACTTCTTTAGAGTTAATTCAAAGCAGGGAAACTAAGGGTTGGGTAGAGAAAGGGCAAGTGAAGTAGATGGTTGAGCAGAAGTAGAAGGGTTTGTTTTGTTTTAGTTTTTGTTTTGCATTGTAGCCTAGGGAGAAATTTTAACAGTAATAGTAATAATAGTCAGGATTTATTGAGCTCAGCATGAAGCAGGAACCATGCTAAACACTTTACATGAAGTATGTCATTTAATTATCATAAAAATTCTGGTAAAAGTGCTGTTACACTCATTTTACGTATGAGGAAAATGAAACTTAACGAGTGGTGAAATACCTTGGCTGAGATCACACAGGTAGCAAATAACAGAGTCAAGGTTCAAAACTGGGTCTGTTAGACTTCAGAATTCAATCTTTTAGTTACTAGTAATACTTCAGAAAATCTCCAAGCTGTAAATGCAGGAATGTAAAAGAAGCTAAAGTGTACCAGGGGAGGGGAGAAAGATACATGATGGAGCGTCAGTGATACATCAGGATCAGAAATCAGCAGTTAGAAAGTCAGGAGAGCGATGCCTGTTTGGATAGAGGACCAGGCAGGGGGGAAAAATGCCTTTCTTTTATGTTATCTGCACAAAACAGAACAGATGTACAAGCATCTCATTAAACTGCAGGGGAAGATGGTCCTGAAATGTTTTCAGGAGTGGTAAATTGATATTAATTTTATAGTTACTCACTTAAGTGTAATACCATGATATTTCTTAATATTATGCTGCCTTTATTTTAAGCTCCTGGGAATTAAAAAAAAAAAAAAAAGTCACAACTTCTGGATTCACTGGGAGCTTCTTGTATCCATGTGCTATTTTCCCAATAAAATTTGAACCTCCTTGATCACAGATTGGTCTCCAATCTTCATAAACCTAACTCCTATTAGGAAGGGATGACTGCTTTTATGCTTGGTGGTCTTCATGTTACAATGAACATGTCTTTAGTTTCTTACGATTAATGTTTGCCACTTGTTCACAAGATAGCCCAGTGTTTTCCATCTATTTTTTAATCCAGAGGACCTCAGCTTACATCTTTCTATTAACGTCTCTGCCTAATTAGATATGGTTATTTCACTGTGACTCATACTGAATGAGTGTCTGGCTGTCCTATTAATGGAAGAGGGGCCAGAATGCATCTCAGTAATACCTCAGTGCTTTTATTATAACTTAGTTTTTAAATTGTTTGTCCATGTAAATTTATGGGGCATATGCAGCACAATGTAAACCTTTTGAGAATCTCTAAAAGGCTGTGTGTGTGTGTGTGTGTGTGTGTGTATATATATATATTTTTTTTTTTCCCCCAAAGTTTCTCTCATTGGCCATAGACTATTGGCAGCATCAACAATGGAAAATAAAGGCAGCCATAGGCCAAAGGATAGCCACTGTCTGAGTGCTTTGCATTTTGGTCTGGGAATAGCAATGACCTCGATCAAAAGCAGATCCCTCACAACTTCTCCAGTGTCTACTCACCCTCTCTGGGCTGTTCAGATCCCAGCCTGATGGAGAGGAAAGAGCAAGGGCTTTAGCGATAAACTGAGTTGAATCCTAGCTCTGCAATTCATTAGCTGGGTGAACCTTGGGCACATCTCTACCTCTGCATTTGTTTCTTTATCTGTAAAATGTGGATGGTAACCCTCATATAGAATTATTGCAAGGATTAGAAACAATATAAGTAAAATGGCGGGCTCTGTGCCTAGCTCATTGTGAATGGTAGACTTTATTATTACCACATTTACCTCAGTTTCATCTGCAAAATAAGGAATACAGTGTACCTTATAATGTTGTTTTTCAGTCCTACAAGAATTATTTTTAGTGCCTGCTCTCTGCCTAGCACTGAGGTGTTAAATGGTGTCTAGTCTGAAGAGTAAATGTGAAGATAGGTGAAGTACTCCTAACAAATGTCTGGGCTTATATTAAAAACTTAATAGATGGGTCAGATTTAATCTCTTTCTTAAAATGAGAGCATTTGTTATTTTTGTCTTTTAAACACAATGTTTAAATGTTCATAGTATGGTATCTTGTTTCTTCTCTGATATGCGTGTAAGAGGCACAAGGAGATGAAATATACAACTATTTTCTGAATGTACCCAAGTCTCCTCTGATCCTCTGCTATCCTTTTTTCAGTGTCACTGCAAAGATAAAAGCCATTGAAGCAAAGCTGAAAATGATGGCAGAAAATCCTGATGCAGAGTATCCAGCAGCGCCTGTTTATTCCTACTTTAAGCCACCAGATAAAAAAAGGACTACTCCTTATTCTAGAACAGCTTGGAAATCTCGAAGATGATGGTTGTGAATTAGTGTAGTGGCCAAAGCAAATTGGTCTCCACATCTGAAATCCTCTACCTTTGTACTTTGTAGATGTGAATGGTACTACCCAACAGAGCACAGTCACATGTTAGAGTTTGGTAACATGTTTTGGATGTTCTTATGGATGTCTCTTCCCTGAACTATGTGTGGAATTGAGCGTCATCCAGAATAAATAGGATCGTGTCCCAAATTGTGATTTGAACCCTGGGATGCTCTAATTGGCTGGTTTGTTTGGATTTGTAACTCCAGAAACATTCTATAGTGTGCCAGAGAGAAAGGCAAATATACAGAATGTTATTATTTAAATCAGGAAACTAAATGTATTAACATCCATTTTTTTAAAAAATTGAGCATTTTTCTGGGCTCACATGTCTTTACAACATGATAAGTAAGAGACAAGGAGGGGGATGAGAGACATTTTAAATCATGTTCAGAACTGTTGTTCCAGAATTTACTATGGAAATCTCTCCAATTGGACTAGAAAAGAAAGTTCTTGGCCAAAGGGAGCTGGTTCTTTGAACAAATGTTGTAGTAATCTGTTTAAAAATTATGCTTATTATTTCAAAATCCCAATTAGGAAAACATGGTATATATCTTAAAATTGTTTGCATTGACAAAACTGTAGAATCAAATTTAGCATTTTATACCACAATGGAAGTTCTGTTTGGAAATCCAACTTTTATTCTATAGTGATCATATTTTTAAAATCTAAATAATCCTGCCTTCTATAACACCAAATGTTATTAATGTGGAACTTTTAAAATTGCACTTTTTGCATGAGATTGTTTTTATAGCATGAGAATGTTCTATTTGGAATTGTATCATGGTCAATCTAAATAGAAAAGGCAAAATTTCTTTAAAAACCCAAACATTGCTATATTATCACTATCCAACATATTATTTTCTAATAATCATGTAGAGGTCTGAGTAGAAGAGGTTGCATGATCTTGTGCAGGATGAGGAGGGGACATGCAGTAGGCACAGAGTCAATGGCGCAAACACTGCTCTGGCACCAAGATTGTAACGACCTCATGATGTAGGTAGTTTTAAAAGACTGCATGACTTGAAAATGATTCTTCTAGAACATACTTTTCCCTAGTTATTTTTGCCACTTTGAACATTCTAAATATAACAATATAGAGAAATAAATAAACCAACAGATTTGGGAGTGTGTCTCTTCAGCACAGTTTTGGTCATTTTGGCGCCACATTTGACAGACTGTTTCATTGGGCAGCACCACTGCTCCTTTAACAGGTCAATCACTTTGTTATTCCAGGTGCCATTCCTGGTGATTACAGACTATTTACCACTCTTGTTCCTAGCAAGAGGAACCTTTCATTATAGGAACTTAAGTCTTCCTGTGAGTATAAATTTAATTTAAGACAGCTGAATCAAAACTTCAGCATAGTGAGGTTTCAAAACGCATAGAACTGTTCAGAGAAATTCTTATCACTTTTCCCAAGGTTAATCTTTTTAGATAGCTCTAAATGTCAAATACTTTCTACATTTATTAGCTGTGTCTATCTATGATGCAAGTAACTCTCATTTGGGGGATAGTTCATAGAGGTGGGAGCACTGTCTCCCATTTTTCTGGTGACTTCTTGGAGTTTAGAAATCACCATTTTATCCTTAAGTCCTCAAAGGGGTTCTGGTGGAGTAGAACTTACTTAATGCAAAATAGTATTCTATTTTTAATAGGAAACTTTGAAAATACTTAGAATTATATATAGTTGTTTCCTTTAGAAACCAGAGCTATTTATTTGTATTTAAAGCAATGTTTATTATTTGTACCAAGTCTTATCCCTCCGTGTGAATAAATGTGAGACAGTGTCTGTGTGTTTTATCTTCTCTTGTCCATTTACTAAAACAGACTACAGCTCTCTGGTAGGCTTATTGCCACTGAGGACTCCGGCCAGTGTGTCCAGGTGGGGTGCTGCTTCTAAGTGCCTTCTGTGCAGAGGGCTCCGGCTAAAGAGTCAGCCTCAAAGGCAGTTCTCTTCTCCCTGTGTGCCCACCTACCTCTGTTGTTAGAGATGAGATGAGAGACCAGCTGTTCTCATTGCAGATGTCACTATTTGAAAAAAAGTTGTTAGTGGAAGTCTCCGCAAGTATCATACCATGTTTAGTCTCTCTTTCAAAAGTAGGGGTTTCAAAAGAATAAGTGTATGTATCATAAGTATGCTGAAAGTCTGATGAAAGGTTTGTAAAATACAAGTGTTAACTTGGTCAACTCTTTGTTATGAGTGCTTTAAGTAAAATTATTCTTTGGTTTGCTGGCTAATTATTTTGGTTTCCTAAAATTACATCACTTACAATTTTGATTTATACAAGGATGAAGAATTCAAAGAAATATTCAGGAGAGAGATATGAGCTATCTCCTTAATCTCAGTTCCTATTTTATCAAATACAAAATGTAACCCTAACCAATTGATTTTCTATAATTGGCATCAGTATTGGGGAAGAGAATCACATGAGGAAAGATTTTTCAAAGCATCTCACAAATCAATAGCGCAAGTTTCATGAAACCAGGTATTCTACAGCCTTGTCCCTTGATTATTAAGGTATGCACAGTTAATTTCTAAATTAGCAAATATATCTGTGATTTTTATACTGCTATATAAAAGAAAAGGACTGTCTCACAAATGTTAAACATACCCTGTGTGTAATCATTTATGTTCCTAAAATATGATTTGATCCCAGCATATTTATCCTTGATTTCTCTTTTCTCTCCTCCTGTCTAGTCCTTTGATAAATCCTGTCAACTCTACCTTCCAAATAGATCTTGAATCCAGCCATTTCTCACCACCTCCAACACTACCACCATTTTTATTCAAACCACCATCATCTCTTGCCTGGACTGTTGCAATACCTTCCTAATTGTCTCCCTGCCTCCTTATGGTCCATTTTCCACACAGTAGCCAAAGCAATCCTTTTAAAATTCTTTTAAAATGTCATTCTCTTCCCAGTGGCTTTCCATCACACCTAGAATAAAATCAAAGACTGTAAACCCCTAAATGGCCTGTCCCTGACTGCCTGTCTGACCCTGTAACCTACTGTTCTGCCCTTGCTCACTTTGCTCCAGCTGCACTGGCCTCCTTGCTAGTCCCTAAATACAAGGCCTTTACACAGCTCCTGCCTTTGCCTGGAGTGTTCTTTCCCCACATAGCCACAGAGCCTGCTCCATTTGTTTCACGTCTCTGCTCAGCATGTCTTTTGATCAAGAGCCTGTCCCTGTCTTCCCTCTTAAAATTACAGCCCTGTCACTCTCCAATCCTGCCCTCTTCATTTTTTAAATAGCACTTACCACTACCCAGCATTATATATAAATGTATTTTATCTCTTTTCATCAGCATGTAAGTTTCATGTAAGCAGGGACTCTATCACTGCTATATCCTCAACATTTAAAACAATGCCTGCCGGGTGTGGTGGCTCACTCACACCTGCCTGTAATCCTAGCACACTGGGAGGCCAAGGCAGGAGGATCACTTGAACTCAGGAGTTCCAGACCAGCCTGACCAAGAGCGAGACCCCCATCTCTACTAAAAATAGTAAAAATTAGCCGGGCGTGGTGGCGCACACCTTAGTCTCAGCTACTTGGGAGGCTGAGGCAGGAGGATCAGGATCGAGCAAGCCCAGGAGTTTGAGGTTGCTGTGAGCTAGGCTGACACCACAGCACTCTAGCCCGGGCAGCAGAGTGAGACTCTGTCTCAAAAAAAAAGAAAGAAAGAAATGCCTGGTTTATAATACATGCTCAATAAGTATTTGTTGGATGAAACATCAAAATCCTGGTATTTGAGAGCTGAAGGGCCTTGAGAGACCACTTCATATAGCCCTGTCATTGTCCAGATGGGAAAGATGGAAACCCAAAGAGACAAAGTGACTTGGCCAGGATCACACAGGTAAAACCCATGCCCAAAACACCTAGTCCGATGCACGTTGCTTCAGCAAACTGGCCTGTGTCACCTCTTCTACAGCCCACAAGCAAAGAATATTTTCAAGTGGTTGAGGAAAAAAGTCAAAAGAATACCCTTTTGTGACACATGAAAATGATAGGAAATTCAAATTTCAGTGTTCATAAAGTAACTTTTACTAGAACACAGCCATGCCTGTGCATTTACGTATTGTCTATGGCTGTTTCCCCTGTCATAGCAGAGTTGAGTAGTTACGGTGAAGACTGTGTGGCCCACAAGCCTGAAGTGTATAGCATCTGTTCCTTACAGGAAAAGTTGCCAATCCCTGCTCTAAACTGTATTCTGTTACTGGAAATGCCTTTGCTAAACCTGTGTGGTGTCAAAATTCCAGTGTTACTGCAGAGAATAAATGCAACAGAAAGGTGGCAGAATAACATCCGCCGAAGTCTGTTGGTTGCTTGTTCGTGTCTCTGACCACTTGCACGTCTTTTGGTATAGGGAACCGGCTATCCAAGCCCTAGTAACATCACTGTTCTGCCTAAAACTATAAACGGGGGCTAAATCCCCTCACTGTCCACGTGAGGAAACTAAGGCCCTGAGAGCTTTGGCATCAGGTGTGCCTGAGTGAGACATCTAGCCCCTGCTATGTGAGCAGATCAGTCAGGACTCTTTCAGTTCAAGTGACAGAAACCCCACTCCAACTACCTTATGGTAGAAAATTTATTGGCTCATGTAACTGCAAAGTCCAGGTGTTCAAATGATATGGTCAGGAATCTGTCTATCTCTTGATTGTGTTTTCCTTTGGGTTGGTTTCATTCTCAGGCAGGCTCTCCTTAGTGGTCTCTGGAGAGGGGCTTGAATCCCAGGTTAAAAGAAACAGATCTGTCAGAATTTATCCCAAGACACGAGTCTGTATCTTCTTTCCTCCACAGTCAGTCTTACTTGGCTAGGATTACTGATTACACAGAATGGCATTTTACTTTTGATGTGCCCTGTGACCTTTCTAAACTAGAAATATAATTTAAAATTCAGCCCTCAAAAATAAAACAGAAATTAAGATTTCCTCTTCTGAAAAGAGGCCTCTCCCATTTGAGAAGCTTTCCGGTGGGCGACCTCATCAGAAGCAAAGTTAGTCATTCCTCAGATGCAGACTGGGCATCTGCCACGCGCCAGGTGTGGAGAGCGCAGAGATGATGAGGCGCGGGTCCTGTGCTCTGCAACACGCAGCGACGAACGGAGACTCAGGAGCTGCGGGACACAGAGGATGGGCACCCAACCAAGCCGGGAATAGGTGAAGGCAGAGATGATTTCCCAGAGGAAGCAACACCTGAGCTGAGCAATGAAGGCTGTTTAAACATAAGCCAGGCAAAGGGTTTAAGAGGAGCCTTGGAGGAAGAACAAAGCCCCAGAGTGAGAAAAATGGAGATTTAATTATAGGAGGAGCTGAGACATTTCCAGGTACCCATACCCATAGGATAAGCCAGGTTTATGAAACATATATTAATACATATCCCTAACCAGATTAAACTGCTTGTACCCCAAACATGATGGAATCTCCCAGGTCCCCCTGTCCTTGTACAAGATGTTCCTTCCACTTGGCAAGTCCCTTCGGCCCACCCCCACCCCATTTGTCTAACAGATATCTTCCCACCCGCCCTCATGCCCCCTAAGCAGTTAATTGCCTTTCTGCTTCTTAAAGACCTGCTTCCGTTTTAGCTCCTATCACTGCATATAATGTGCTTTATAATTTAAAAAATGATCCTCACTGAAAATAAGATGAGCCTCCCAGAAAGCAAATAAGCCAGCTCTCTGAGTTCTCACGCATGGAGCAAATCCTGGCTGCTGTAAAGTCTCACCCACTCCCATGTTTTCAGCTGCCATCCCTATGCTGATGTCTGAAATTCCTTTTCCTGGTTCCAGCCTCTCTCCTCAGCGCCAGACCCATGTATCCAGCTAGATTTTATGTGTATAGTGTGGTCAGAGCAGACTTCTCTGAAGAGGGAGCATCCAGCCCCTTCAGGATCCCCACTTAGCTAGTGCCTTCTGTGCACTCATTGCAGCCCCTTCCTAGTGATGACGATGGCTCTGGGTAACTGCACACTTAACTGGAAGATACATCTTGGTGTCTTGGAACCATCACAGCACTTGTAAATGGATTCTCTGTTCATGCCCATTTTATAGTTGCGGGAACAAAGGCTCATAGAATTTGTCACTTGCCTTAGGACCCACAACCAGTGTGTAACAGAGTCAGGTTATCAACTCAGGCTACCTGACTCTAAATCTGGGATCCTTAACCGCCATGCCATGCTACACCCGCAGAGGCGGGCTGCTGCTTCCTGTGGGAATGCAGGCTCGTAGACCCAAGCTTCCAAGATGAATCCAAACTCCTCAACTTAACATCAGCCCTCCATGACCTGGCTCCAACCTACCTACCTCCCCAGCCCCATCTCCCAACGTTGCCCCAACAAACACTAACTCGGCACCCACTCTTCATCCTGATCCAACTCCTCTCAGCCTTTGCCTGCTTACTCATCCTTTAGGACATCCCTGAAAGTTCACCACTGCTAAAATATCTTTCCTGATACCCCACCTGTGAGCCAGATTAGGTGCCCCTCCTCCTTGCTTCTATAGCACCCTTGGTAGCACTGCACTGAGTTGCTGGCTCTCTTCTCTCTCAACAGACTGCAGGCTGCCCATGCAGGGACCAGGATGGCTTCCTTTCTTTCCTGGGCCTCGCGTGGGACCCAGCTTGGAGCAAGTGCCTCATAAATATCTGCTGACCTGAATTTGCTCAGTGGATGTCAGAACTGGAAAGGGACTTTCAGTGACTCTAATTGTTCACATTTGCAATATACTTTGGCGTCCAAACAGCCCTTTCACGCTGATTATCTTACTTATTCCTCTGAGATTGGTATTATCCCCATAGCTAAGGAAACTGAAGTTCAGAAAAGTTAAGTGACTTTTCCAAGTTCACCCAGGCAGGAAGTGGCAGGGCTGGGATTTGACCCCAGGTCTATCTGACTCCAGGGCTCTCTCCATCACTTCCCAGATCATCTGATTCGAACACACACATTTTACCAACAAGGACGCTGAGGCCAGGAGAGGTAAATTGCTGGCCTAAGGTCATGCAGTCTGTACTCCATTCCGTGCCCTTCCCTCCCAAACAGGAAATGCCCAGGAGGTGACAAGGTGAGGACAGGGTCCTGGGCTGAGGAGGGAGGTGCTGCCTGTGTCTGTTCCCATTGCCCCCTCCCCATTTGTCACAACCTGAATGTTTAAATTTTGTATTTAGTATTTACTCTGAAATGGCTTTCATCTGATTTCCCCCTTGCTCACCAATTTAGCTGTCAGAGCGAATAAATGTGAAGCTGGGTTCGCAGCCTCCCCCAGCTCACATTACCTTCCTAGAATTACTCCCCAGCGGGGCGGAACCGCTGCTGGGGGCCTCCCACAGAATTATCCAGTTACTAATGAAGCCTCTTTTCAAACCCAAACCTTGGATCTAGGGGGAGGATGGCAAATGCCCCTCAGAGGACCAGATGACCACATCCTGTTTAGTGAGCAAGAAAGAATTAAAGCGAGAACTAGATGCCGTTCTACATGTATGGTGCTTACGACATTGTATGTGCAGGGTGCTTGATACAGCTTCAGGGATATATAAATGAATACAGCTATTTAACACTTTAAGAAATGTTAGTTTTTAATGTATAGTTAGTTGTCACCCCAATTCTGGAAGGTAAGTATTGTTATCCCCATTTTGCAAGTAAGGAACTGAGGCTCAGAGAAGCAAAGTGACTTGCCCATAGTCTGTTATAGGAAGAAATAGAGTATCCTGATGGAACATACTAAATTTGCTAACCCTAATTTTGCCAAGGTCACTCCTATCTGGACTCTTCTTCCTGCTGGACTCAGGAGTTGTTGGAAGAGAGATTTCTTTTCCAAAGCAATTGCATTTCTGTACTCTTTGAAGTCAGGCAAGCCGTGGGCTGGAACAATGGTTCTTGTGGCTTCCTTAGGTGAGTTATTCAGGAGAATATTTGGTTACTTGGTTAATTTATGTTCCACCATACTCCATAAAGAATTTGATGTTGCACCTCGTAGAATCACAACCAAAAAATTCATCTTGTCCATGCCATAATGATGGCTGATGTTTATTGGTTGCTTGCTGTGTGCAGCCCTTTTACTTGGATTGTTTGCATAATTTTCATAACCATAGAAGGTGGACTGTGTTATCATCCCCACTTTACAGATGAGGAAACTGAGGCTAAATAAGTAACCAAAGAACCTATCCAGGTTTGCCCGAGTAATAAGGGGCAGTGTCGAGATCGGCACCAAGGCAGTTGGTGAATCTTTATGTTTCCCTACTGACTTTACTGCCTCTTATTCTAGTTTTGATTATCTGAGCACTTAATCAGAATTCAAGAGCTGAACTGTGTAGTAGCTAAGACTGTGGGTTCTGGAGTCTGAGTGCCAGAGCTTGAAAAGGGTCTCCTGTAAGCTTGTTTCTGCAACTATAAAAGAAGGATAATAATACAACCTCTTTGTAGGGTTGCTATGAGGATCAAAGAGGATAATGCATGTAAAACACAATGCTTGGCACATAAATGCTCAATAAATAGTAGTTACATTATTATTGTCATCACTCAGGGAGCAAATGCTTCACATTCCTCCTCATCAGAGGACAACGATTTGTTTATCTAGCCTCCGAACCTTTGTAGCCATCTCTCTACCTGGAATACTTTCTTCTCTCCCCTGAACCTATCTAAATTTCACCTGCCCTTTTGTTTCAGCTCAAGCCCCCTCCACCTCTCTTGCCTAAGAAGTTTTGCAAAAGCCTGTACAATCTTCATGGTCTTCTTTCTTGGAGTCCTTTTGCACTCACACATCCAATGTATGTGCAGCATTGTGTAACATTTACTGAGCTCCTGATTCTCCCAGCCACCCAGAGGGAGGAGGAAAGGGAGATAAGGTCCCATCTATATTCCCATTTTGCTGATGAGAAAGTAGGCTGAGCCCATATAACGATAAGGCTGGGAGTCGTATCCAGGTCTTTTCATAGATAATGTGGAAAGTGTGTGCATGTGTGTGTGTGTGTGTGTGTGTGTGTATGCAGAGAGTGGACATGGTCATGTGCTTAGCCTAGATGTCAAGAGTATGAGCTCTGATGGCAGATGACTCTAGTTTTGAGTTCTTGGCTCTGACAGTTAGCCATGTGGCACCATTTTGGACATAATCTCTCTAAACCTCAGTTTCTTCATCAGTAAAATGGGCACCATGAGAGAGGCTACCTCACAGGATTACTGTGAAAAGAAAATGAGATTATGATTATAAAATGCTTAGCATTGTGCCTGGAACAGATGAAATGAACTCAGATGTGGTAGCTGGGATTATAATGTGCAAATGAGATATTTGAGGTGGGGTTGTTCTTCTGTGGCAATGTCCGAGGGTGCACGTGTGTTACACTTTCACACTGCAATCTGTTTTCTTAGTATAAAAGATTAGAGTTCAGAGAGAAACTCCTTTCGGTCTGAATTTCTGTGTCTCAGAGCAATAAATGACTGTGATGCAGGGGATGGGAGACAGCCCCAGCTGTCTCTGTACCTTTGTGCTTGTAAACGAACAGATATTTGTATTTTTTGCGGATACAGGTGTGGGTCTTTAGCATTGTGGTGGTGTGCAGACATCCTTGCCTATCTGTGTCTGTCAGAACGTGCCTGTGTGGATGCAGACTGAGGCTCTAACTATTGGGAATCCTATGTCTGCAGAAGTGTGTATGCTGTGTCTGCCTCTAAATGGTTATTTTGCCATCTGTCAGGATGTGGGTGCACATTTGGGGGTGTCTGAGCAGAGGACATAAGGTTATACAGGAGTTTGCAGATCTGTGAAAGTCTGTGCTCTCTTGAGTATGGATGTGTATACAGTGTAAGAACAATCGTGTGGGGGTGTTTACATCTGGGAATGAGGGCGATTATGGTGGTGACAGTATGTGTGATGGGGTGGGAGTGGGCTGCCATGGTATCTATAGGGCTGCATCTAAGTCTGAGTGTGTATATTTGTTTCTAGAAGAGGATGTATATTTATGTATGTCTCTTTAGGCTCAGTTCGTGTGTGGAGAAGGGGGCTGAAGCTGCAAGTGTCCACTTGTGTGTGCTGTAGGGTGTTAGTGCGTGTAAGGCTCTTCGAGTTTGAGGGTTCTGTGTCCGTGTGCTTGGGGGGAGGCATCTCCTGCCTTCCCCACCACTCTCATTATCAGTAGAACTCCTACTGAGACTGGCATTAGACTGCGTGGTTAAGTAAATCCTGAAGGGAAGGAGGATGTCCCAGGCAACCCCTCCCGAGAGAATTCAGGGGAACTTCCCGCTCCTATTAACACCCTCCTCCCACCCAACCCAATTCCATTCGGTCCTTAGAAGCTGGTGCACTCTCCGGTTGTTATGGAGCAGAGGTACCTGTGCAGGTGTGTGAGAGTATGTGTGGATGCCTCGAGTCCGTGTAAATGATGTGCACAATCATTTGCATCAGTGTGTACACAAATATACCAGGCATGGGATTGCATCAACAGAGCATAATGTGTGACCTCCTATGGAATCTATCTCCGCACATGGTATGGCCATGGGTCCCTCTTATACCTGGGAGCCGGGGAGTGTCTGAGGGTGATGGGTGCCCCTTGAGGGAAGGGCGGTAGTGAGAGCTGCGTGGATGTGTGCCCGACGGTGCCTTTGTATGTCAGCGTGTCTCCGAGTCTCTCTACCAGCAGCTCTGAGTTCCTGTGTGTCTCTGCGTCTGTGTGTACGTCTCTGAGTCTCTGCCTCGTTGTGTGTGTCTTGCTCTCCCTTGGAGGGGAGGGGATTGGTCACGCATGACTCATCTTGAACTGAGCGGGGCTCCAGCGGCAGGGCGGCCGCCGCCGCAGCTGGAGGGGGAGGAGGACGAGGAGGAGGGAGAGGAGGAGGAGGAGGACTACCAGGAGGGGGAGGAGGAGGAGGAGAAGGAGGGGGCGGGGGCCTCTCCAAGTTTGTCGGGACCTTCCTCCGAGGCAGCCGCGGCGGCAGCCAGGGAGGCCGGGGCTGCGCGCTGGCCGGGGGCGGGGGCTGGGGCTGGGGCTGGGGCCGGGCCCGGGGCGACGGGGCCGGCGTCTCCGCTCTCGTCCTGCTCCTGCAGCAGCCTCCGCTCCCACTGCGGCCGGGGCCCCCCTCGGCGCGGCTCTCCGCACTGCGCGCCCGCCGAGCCCGCCGCTCCCCGGCCCATGTACTGGAAGCATGAGAACGCCGCCCCGGCGCTGCCCGAGGGCTGCCGGCTGCCGGCCGAGGGCGGCCCCGCCACCGACCAGGTGAGCTGGCGAGCGAGTGGCGAGCGGCCGGGCCGGGTCGGGCAGGGGCCGGGACCCCGCCGGGCCGGGCAGGGTGGCGGGCGGCGGCGGGGAGGAGGGGTGCGGGGGTGCGCCTGCGAAGTGTGTGTGTGTGTGAGTGTGTGAGCGCGCGCGAGCGCGAAGGGGGGGTCGCGGAAAGCAGGAACACATTATGCAAATGTTGGAGGAATTTCTCAAAAAGCGATTTAGCAAAGACACAGGCGAATCAAGAGGAGGCGAGGCCGGTATTGTCCGTCTGAATAGGCGCTGATAGCGCCGATGCGCCGGGGGCTGTGCGGGCGCAACGCTGAGAATCCCGACGTTGGGCCGGTCCCGGGCGCGCCGAGGGCTGGAGGGTGCTTTTTCCTCCTCTGGGACGCCTCTCTTTTCCCTTTTTGGTCCGGTTTCGCCCCCGATCTCTCCTCCCATTTTGTTCCGGGTTTCCCTCCGACCGGCCCTCGAAAGGCGCCTGAATCCGTGTCAGTGCAGCCGCTTCGATTTCGCGGCGCGTGTCGCGCTGGCGGGCCGATGCTCCCGGCGCTCCGGGTTTTATTTTCCTCAACCACCCACCCCCATCTCCTTTTTATTTTCTTTCTTTCTCTCTTTTCTCCTTTTTGCATTTTGTGCCGAGAGGAGGAGAAGGGAGCGAGGAAGGGGGGTGGGTGGAGAGAGAAAAAATTCGATTTTTAATTACTACCATTAAAAAATCAAATTTGCAATTCTTTGGGCGGCCTGATGGATCTCACTGATTGACAGTTGGAATTGACACTCTGGCTACCTCTTATCTTGGGCATTCACGACAATTTCTAATTGCAGGTAGTTTGTGTGTGTGCGCGTGTTTTTTTTCCCCCTCAGAGGCTTGGATTGCAAGGGAACTAAGCGATTACTTCAAGAGCCACGGGTTAAGTGCAGGGAAAGGGGGAGAGAGAGGGAAAAAATCCAATCCAAATTCAAATTGCTTCATTAGAGAGACACCGCTTTTGTGGGGAAGGGCTTTAAATGCCCACTACAAAGTTAGGACTCATTGTTCGGCGCTGGTTTATATAACAGGCGCGGGGAGGCGCTGGGCTCAGGCTGCGCGGAGCCAGTTCAGCAGCCGCCGCCGCCTGCGTTCCCTCCCCCTCCCCCAGGTGATGGCCCAGCCAGGGTCCGGCTGCAAAGCGACCACCCGCTGTCTTGAAGGGACCGCGCCGCCAGCCATGGTGAGTCCGTTTGGCCCTGCCTTCCGTCCCCTGTCCCCTGGCGGCGCGGCCCTGGGGACCTGACCAGGCTTTCCGGCCACGAACCGCTGCCCATGAGCCGGGGGACTCCCGGCGGGCGCCGCCCCTCTCCGAGCCTCGGTTTTCCGGCAGGGAATGTGGGCTTTGACAGCCCCCAGCACCCGGAATGCGCGCGGTGAAAGTTGGAACCGTCCCTTCCTCTACAACAGGCACTTCGAGTCCTGTCCTTCAGTCTACCGCGCGGCGTCCCGGGGAGATTTCGTTGTCAATTGGTGCGCAGGGCCCCAGATTCGTCTCCGAGACAGCGGCAACTCTGGGCGCCCGGCTCAGCGCTGCGCTCTACCTCTCTCCCCCGCCGCAGGCTCAGTCGGACGCCGAGGCCCTGGCAGGAGCTCTGGACAAGGACGAGGGTCGGGCCTCCCCATGTACGCCCAGCACGCCATCTGTCTGTTCGCCGCCCTCTGCCACCTCCTCCGTGCCGTCTGCCGGCAAGAACATCTGCTCCAGCTGCGGCCTGGAGATCCTGGACCGGTATCTGCTCAAGGTGAGACAGGGGTAGGTGTTGTGAGCGTGTTGGCGGGATGTGGGATGCAGCCCAGGGAAGCAGCGCCGGCGCCAGGTCCGCTTAATTCCAGATACTGGCTCAGCTGCTGCCCGACTGCACGGCTTTGGACAAATCGTAGGGTCTCTGCGACCCCGGGTTCCGTCTGAGAAATAGGAAGAGTTTATTTATATTTCCCTGAGCCTCCGTATTACAGAAGAAAAATAGGGGAGTCACATGCACCTTCCGAGCTCCAGCGCCTCTGACAGCAAACCTGGCCCGGGAGGCTGGGGCCGGGCGTGAAAGAGGCCCCGCTGAGCCGACCCCCATCCCCGCCCCCTCCCTAGGTCAACAACCTCATCTGGCACGTGCGGTGCCTCGAGTGCTCCGTGTGTCGCACGTCGCTGAGGCAACAGAACAGCTGCTACATCAAGAACAAGGAAATCTTCTGCAAGATGGACTACTTCAGGTAGGCTGCGGCCGCGGGGCCAGCAGTGTTGTCGCGGGCAGGCCCCGGGTGCATTCGGAGGCCACCTTTTCGGTGTGTGGTCTCCGGCTCCAGAGCCCCGGCGTCCCGAGTGCACCCCGGAGGCTTTGCGCCGGCCCAGCCTGCCGGCTCTCTGGTGTCGCAAACCCAGAGCTCCAGGCGGATGCCTGCAGAGGTTCTGGCCGCGATCCACCTCCTGATCCCGCAGTCCAGTGGGTTTTGGTCGCGTCTCTGGATCCACCTCGGGTCCTACCTGAATCCCAGGCTCCAGTTCTGACCTCGAGCGCCTCGGTCAAGTTCTGGCGTCCCCGGCTCTAGCTCCGACCCGCTTGGACCCCGGTCGCCATCTGGCTGCATTTCCAGTGAGCTTTGCCTCTGGCTTCCAACCCTACTCCGACTCCAGTCGTGCTGGGGTCTCTCCTGGGCCGGACCCTGAGCCGGGCTCGGGACTCTTGCCCTGGCTCTCCCGGGCTCCGCTCGGGGTTCGTGTCTGGTCCATCCCCAAGCACCAGCGCCGCAACCGTCTCAGATCAATCCTGTATCCAAGTGCCTGGTCCTAAGCCCCAACCTCGGTCTCCGGCTCCGCCTCAACTCATACCCCAGCGTTACTGAATGTGGCATTTCGAGTCTGGGGTCCTGCGTGCCCCCCATGTGCCAGTTCCCGGCCCAGCTTTGCTGTTGTTTCCTGCTCCGGCTTTAGCCTCTCCCCGGTCTAGGCTCGGACTTCGGGCCACCGAGACGGGAAAGAGGAGAGTCAGGCGCCGCAGCCCAGAGCCCTGGGTAGGATTACTTTGGGCCGCGCTCGCCGCCAGTCGCATCCTTCTGCGCGCTGCCGCGTCTCGGCCGCTTGCTTGTGCCTTGCTTCTAGCCATGCGGCCCTGACCTGGTCATGGGGTCGAGGTCACTGCAAGGTTAGGGGCGTGCAGCGTCAGTCTGCCCACCTGATCCCAGCAGGAAGCATGAACCAGGCCTGAGGTCTGACCACTGGGCCTGTGGAGTCCGAGGAGAGTGGTGTAGAATTGGTTCCTGGGAGGGACGCCTGTTCCCAAGTGCTTTCTCAGGAAGTGGAGAAAGCTGCTCCCTTATAACCACCCCCACACCTCACAGACATCCTTCTCATCCTTGCATGGGAAGATGTCATGACTTCAGTCTTCCTGGGTAGACCCCCTGTCCCAGAAAGAGCCTCTGAGAGTCAGGGAATATGGTGGAAGGCAAAGCCCCCTCCCTTTCCCCCTGGCATAAAACCTCCAGGGACCTGGAAAGAGAGGACCTGGAATCTAGGAGGAAGTCTGCAGCATTTTGAGCTGGGGTACTCTGAGGAAACCATGGAAGGCATGGTTAAAGAGGTGGACTCTTCCTTTATGTGATGGGTGTGAAAAAGTGTGCAGCTGGGATGTGTGTGTTGGGGGGCTTGACCAGGTGGCCTAGGACTCAGCGTGCAAAGAGCATGTGTGTCTGTATTATCTGGGATCTGTGCACGGTGCTGGCAGATGCATCACTGAGCAAGGTCAGGATTATGTGGATAGCATGTGTGTTCCTTTATGGACAAACATTTGTCTTTTAGTTCAAGTGTGTGCCTATATGTGAATGTTTAGACTGTGTGTGTGTGTACACGTGTGCACATGTGCAAGGTGGTCAGGATAGGATTACATGTGAACCAGGATTGGAGGCGAGAGGGCAAGGTGGGGTAAGGGGATTCGGAAGCCCCATCATTCCCCACCCCCACCCTCTCCTCTGAGGGGGTACTGAGGGATGAAGGGTATGATGTGAATGTGTATTCGAGGATGTGGACTGCTGTGTGTGTGGTCAGAAGAGGGTTATCCTGGTGCTGTGTGTAACCAGGGTGTGATGTCTCCTCCCACTGTCCCGTCTGACTGTTGGTTTGGCCACGGGCAGGAAATGGAGGTTAGAGTCACCATCTAGCCACCTCCCTGCTCCAGGCCTGACTCCAGTTGGTAAAAGACAAGCCAGCTGCTGCTTGGGGGCTCCTTGGATCCATCAGCTACCAGGTTCAGGGATCCAGCTTGTGGAATCCAGCAGGATGGTGTATGGGCTCCCCCACAGAGTAAGTCAGGGCAGAACCTCTCTCCTGGCTCTCCTGGTGACAACAGACCTGGGAGCCTTACTCGATACTTGCCCGCTTCTTCCCTGCTGCTCCAGCTCCAGCTCCTGCCCATGCTGGACTGAGCCTCCTTGAATGCTGTGCTTTACTAGACCTTGTAACTAGTCAAAACTCCAGTGTTCAGAGCCTCCACTCATTCCAGAGTCCCCCTTCCCACTGCAGCGCGGTAGAGGGTAGGGCGTGCAGCCATTGTGGGAAAAGGCAGGAGACTGGGCTTGGTCAAGCCAATTGTGACCTTGGGCAAGTCACTGAATCTTTCTGCCCTTAGTTCTCCCTTTCCAGAGCTGTCTCCTTGGACTGCCAAGGAGGCTGCTGTTGAGGGAAGGTCTCCATGAAGGCTCTCTAAATGGCAGTCGGTATGAATGGGCAGTTGGTATGAATGCCTCAATTATCACCATTGTCACCATTGTCAGGGTGGATACTGGGCACAAGCCCGTGATGGCATTTCCCCAGGCAGCTTGAGGATCACAGCCTGCCTAGAGGGATGGGGCTGGGCTGCAGGTTCTGAGCACTAATCCTTTTCCTGTGACAAGAGCCCCAAGAGCAAAACTAAATCAGATTTCTGGTTAAGAATATGGAGGCAATAAAAGCTCACATTCCCCAGGCTGAGGGTAGAATTGTGGCTTTTCTGATCATTTTCCCCCTGCCAGGTCTCCCTGCGGGCAGAACCCATCCCTGGTAGCCCCACCTGTAACAAAAATAATAAAACCCACAAAAAGGGAAAGAAAAAGCCGCTGAGTGTGCCAGGCAGGGACTATTGTGTGCACTGCACTGCAGCCCAGGCTCTGGGTGGCTGCTAGGAGGAAGCTCTTCCTGGAGCAAGCGTGCATGGTGGCCAGGGAGGCAGTTTCCCTCTCAAGAGCTGGAGCTTGGGAGGGGTCATGTGCTGAGATTCTCTAGGCCTCTGGTTCCTGGAGCCCAGGGTCATGGGTCTGGTGGGATATGGACTGGCATGCTCTGCCCAAAGAGAAGCCAAGATCTCCCAATGGAAGGGGGTAAGGGAGTGGCCAAGGCCACATGGTGGGGGCACCTTGGGGTCATATGGTCCTCTAACCTCTGGTCTTTCCCCCTTGGGAAGGGTTTCTACTCAGTTCTGTTCCCTATCTTGTCCCTCCTTGACACCCTCTTATGGACCCTCCTTCAGTCTCCATTGGCAGAGCCAGCATTGTTGGCTCAGGAAGTTAGAGGTTAGGAAGGAACTCCAAGTTCACCAGGGAGGGGGGGGCCGCAGAGCATGGGGGGAGTCAGGGAGGTCTAGTGCTCTTCCTGACTCATTTGCATTGTTGGGAGGGGTTGCATCTCTGCTGGCTATGTGTTCTTGGCTAGGCCACCGGAACTCTGCCTCAGTTTCTCCAATTCACACTCCAAGCAGGATCCTCACCAACCCTTACAGGCTCAACAAGATCCCCACCTCTCCTCACTCCCTGGGATTCCTGGAAGAAAAAAAATGACTACAGCCAGAGAAATGTGATAGGGCTTTTAATTTTTTCACTTTCTTGTTAAGACCATTTTTCTTTCTGTCTTCTTCCAAGCAGTGAAGAAAATGCTGGGAGAAAAATAGTGTTCCTTTTTGGGGCATTCACATTTCCATTGCCCCCAGACAGCTTCCCATAGTCCCCTCCTGCCCACCTACCTGCAGCCGCTGCCCCACAAATAGGGCACAGCCTGATCTGCAGTGCCCTCCTGGCTCCCTTGGCCTCCTGGAGCATTGTGCCCATTGTAGAGTTAGGCAGACCGATGCCCTGAGAAAGCGGAAAGTGTCCTGCCCAAGGTCACACAGTGAGAGAGAACATGGAAGAGGCACCGGGCAGGGATGAGGATACCCATTATCAGAATGTATGGGCTCTTCTCTAAGCCAGGAACTGGGCTAACCCTTTACCTGCTTTATCTCATTTAGTCCTTAGGGCCACCTGTGTGTATGATACTCTCATAATCCCCACATCATTGGGGCGGAGGGGACTGAGGTCCTGAGAGGTGAGGACACGCAGCTAAGTGGTAGAGCCTGGATAAGCCCCACACTGCCTGACTCCACCATCCTTGTCCCTAAACACCCCATACTCTTCCATAGGCGAAATATGTCAGCCACCTGTCTGCATCCTGGGGTGGTAGAATGGCAAAGACCTTGCCCCCCACCCCCACCCCAGTCCTAAGATTCCCTGCCCAGGTTGGTTGGCTTCACACAGGGAGCACCCACTGTGTGCTCTAATGTGTGACTCTCCCTTGGTGGCCCTGGAAGCTTTAGGGCAGGAGTGACCTCCTCAGAGGCCTGTGAGTGGATCAACTTTGCCAAGATTAGGTCACCCTGGTCCCTGGCCCTCCTGCCTTCTGATAATGGGAAGGGGGAGTAAAGGGTTAACTGCCTCCCCTTGTGTTTATGGGGGTGGGGGTTCAGAGAGTGCCTGGAGACTAAAGTTCCTGTTTCCCGCTTGGCCCAAATGACTTAGGGCAAGCCCCCAACCTTCTCAGGCCTTGCGACTTGAGCCCAAGCTCTGTTCAAGGTCTCTAGCGGGAGAACCTCACCCCCTCCCTCAGACCGAGGGTCCCAGGGGAGGCTCGGAGCCGGGAAGAGGCCCCCCACCGCGGCGGAGAGCGGCCCAGCAGCCGCCAGCTGTTGGGGGACAGATGTTGGGGGAGCTGAGAGGGGAGCTGGGGGAGGGGCCTAGGGCCGGGACCTCCGAGGCGAGGGCCTTTTTAACTTCTTAATTGCTGGTTCTGTTTTTTTTTTTCTGGCTTCTCCTAAGGCTTTACCTAGAAGGGAAGGAGCAGAGAGAATAGGAAGGGCCCCGCCTCCAACCCACCTTCTTCGCCTCGTGAGATCTCTCTGTGGCCATCAAGTGAGCGTCTTAAACCTGAAATAAGTGAACTCCAGTCTGAGTTTCAGCCCCTCGGCTCAATAGTTTTGTAACTAACGTTGGTGATCCCACGCTCGGCTTTGGTTTCCTCATGCAGAAAAGGGGTAGCTTAATCATCGGGGAAGGGGTCGTGGTGAAATTCCGATGGGCTCATTCGTTGGGCCTCCTCCATCCAACAAATAATTACTTCGCGCCTCTAGGTATCGGGGTAAGTAGGCCGGGAAAGTGAGCCAGACTTCGTCAAGGGCACGGAGCTCCCTCCGCACAACCACGAGTACCCCAGATATCTCTGTTCCCCATTCAGGGGGTGGATGGCGCGGCGCGGCGCGATGCCCACCCTCTCCTTTTGGCAGTTGCTGGGACGCGCAGCATCCGTCGTACACCTCTCCGGTTCCAAAGCGCCTCAGTCCTTTGCGCCTTTGCCCAAGGCGCGCGGGGATCCAGCGAGGGGCAGGTAGGGCCTGGACCGCATGGTAAGGCTGGGGTGGCAGTCGGCGCGCCCCCTAATCCCTTTGGAGCTCTGGTCAGAGCTCCGGAAAACCCCTTTCTTGGAGGTTCGTTGTCTCCGCCGCCGATTTTGCTGCTTCCGGAATCCGGCGGCTCGGGCCTCGCAGCCCGCCGGGGAAGGAGTCTGTCGTTTTGTCAGAGCCTCGACCCGTAAGCCTCCTCGCGCCCTTTGTGCCGCTGCCCGCTGTCCTGGGTGGGGGACATGCTGCAGGAGCGGCCCACGCAACCAAACCTGCATAAATGACTCCCTACTCCCACCCCAAGGATCCAAGTGCGAGGATGATTTCGTAGACTGGGCTGAGGCACAGGGAACGCAAGGAGATCCTAGGACTGGAGACAGCTCCAGGCATTTGGGGTGACATGCAGGGGGTGAGAAAGTTCTTGAGAGGTCACTCGTGGCGGCCGCCTCGGAGCAAGCGGATGGGGATATTGTGACCTACCTCTGTAGGCGCAGAACGGACTCGGGCGTCAGGGACTCGTGAGGCAGGAAGATCAGGGGTGCGCAGGGAGCGTCCCTGGCCGAGGACGAGGAATCCCGCAGAGCCGAGCTCGGGGATCCGGGACTGCACACTGGGGCCGTGCACCGGCCGCCGGGCACAGAAACCGAAGGCCGGAGACTCAGCCGCTCTTGACCCGCCTCTGAAGCCCGGGACCTTCCCTGCTCTGGGCTCTGCCGGCTCCCTAAGGACGCTCCGGGCCTTCCAGAGGCGGCTGGACCCCTGGCCCGGAGCGCGGGAGTTTCCAGACCCCGAGGCCCAGAGTGGGGACTCGGCGGGGCCAGACCAGGCCTCCTTCCTGTTCATCCACCCGGGATCCCAGCTCTCCTCATCGTCAGCCCGGCTGCTCTGCAGGTTCGAGGTACTTTTTATACCTCAGAGGGGACCTCGACCCCGGCCCCACACTCTGTGGTCTCGGATAAGTCACTTGCGGTCTCTGAACTTTCGATTCCACGTATGAAAAACGGATTCGTGAGTCCCCGCCACATCGGGTTGCAACGAAGCGGAGGGGGTGCAATGAAGGCGTTGCGCCCTTGACCCCGGCCCGCAGCACGGGCTCTGCGCATGCTGGCTGCCGCCTCCTGCCAAAGCACACATAATCGAAAATCAGCCTCCCCTCCCAGGCCGGGAAGTGCTCCCAATCCGGATACCACCTGCCGGGCGGCGGAACGCGGGGTTGGCCCTTCCGCGGAATAGGCTGGGTTGGCTGGGTTGCGCAAAGTGGTTTCCTCTCCCTTTTACTGCGGGATTGGGAACAGAGACTGCAGGCTGTGCTGGGCTCTTCCCAGGGGAAGCCGCGTTTCCGAGGCCAGGACCCGCCTCTGCTTTGGGGGGCTGTTGACTCCGCAAAGGTGCGCAGCGCGTCCCGAGCGCTCCGCGCCGCCCGCGGCAGGATCCCCTTGCGCTGCTTGTCGCGGAGAGCGGCACTGGGGTTGTGTCTGGGAGCAGGGACTGGCCAAAGCCTCTGCGCTCCTGCACTCGATACAGCCCGACCCCGTGTTTTCTCAACCGACGTTTGCTTGAATTTGCCAAGGCTGGCGAGGCTGTAACCAGAGCGTTTTTGCTGGGCGGTTTCCTCTATGCGCCCCTCCGGGTGGAAGGGCGCTGGCCCTGGGGACACAGAGGCAAATCTTCTTTATCCCCCGCCCACTCCAGGAAGGTGGAAGAGGTGAAAGGGGAGAACCAGGAACCAGACATTTACAAACCAGTGTGGTCAGTTCTGAGAGGGTGGTATGGGGAGCTGTGGGACTCCGGAGGTGGGTATTTCGCGAATGGGAGCAGTCAGCGCAAAGGCCTGGGGGTGGGAAAGTGCTTTGGAGGAGAACATAAAGACCTGGGACTGACCTCCCATTGTGGCTGGCTGGGACTCATCCTTGGCTGTGGGGCCGGAGGGAGATCTTGAAGTTAGAAAGATGGGCCTGAGGACTGAGGAGGATGTGGTTTGCTGCATTCTGTAACCCCCAAAGGTCTGGGACCAGAACCTAAGGTAGAGTGGAGCCAACGTAGGACTGATTGTAAGCAGAGCGGGGACAGGATTCCATGGGCATACTGGAAACTTGGCTGTGACTTCCGTGTGGAGGATGAGTTGGCAGGGGTGAGACTGGAAACTGGGAGGCCCCAGAGGAGGCTAGCAGTGAGGGGTGCAGGGTGGGAGCTTGGCCCAGGAGGGCAGCTGTGGAGGTGGAGAGGAGGAGACGGATCCCAGAGATACTTGGGAAACAGAACCAACAGCGCCTGATGATTGGCCGCCTGTGGGGTTGAGGAGAGGGAGGAGTGTGTGATATAGATTTCCGAGCTTGAGGGGCTGGATGAGTGATGGCACCATTCCCCGAAATAGAGTGTGCACCAAAGGAAACCGAAGCTGCCAGGGTTGGGACAGAGTCACAGGTGAGTCATCCACTTAAAGAACAAACCTTCCCTGATGCCTGATGCCTAGGGGTCGGGAGCTAGGCTGACTTCGGGACAGGGTGAGACAGACTCTGCTGCTTCCTGAAAGGGCTTCCAGTCTGGTGTTGGAGCCAGCTGCGCCCAAACTACCACATTACAAAACAGGGGAGAAGAGGAAGAAGCAGAATGAAGGAAGATTTAAGGGGCAAGGGGACATTCAAGCTGGGCTTTTTAACGTTACAATTAGCTCCAGAGTCTGGGATTAACTGGGTAACTAAGTAGACTGCAAAGCACTAAAGAAATAGCAGTAGTCATTGCTGTTCTTTAGCTCAGCTCTGGGCAAGGAAAATGAGAACACAGAGGAATTAAACAATTTGCCCAGGGTCACCCCGCCAGTAAGTGCATATCTATCTATTCTTTCAAGAAACTCTGAGCTTCTGTATAGCTGGGGCTATAGTTTATAGTCATCTCTGGAGTCAGACTGGATAGGGTTCCTATCCTCGCAAGCTGTGTAACCCTGTGCAAGTTACTTTACCTCTCTGTTCCCATTTCCCTCACTTGCAAAATGAAGGTTAATTGGGATAATCAACATGAAATACTTAAGAATCTTTCTGGATAAGTGATAAGTGCTCAAAAATTCACCAATTATTACTATTATGTTTTTCTAACACTTAAGATGTATTTTAATGAGCAAATTAATAAAATATACAGATGTAAGTGATCATCATAGAAAATTTGGAAAATTCAAAAAAGCACCAAGAAGAAAATAAAAATCGCTCACCAGTTCACCTTCTAGGTGGGACTTAGCTGGAGAGGGGTGGTAAATCCAAGCGAAAGGTGATGCCCGAGGGAAGGAAGGCCCTGAGGGGTGTAGGGGGCAGAAATTACCTATCTGAACCGAACCTCGCCACTCCTGTGCCTGCCCTCTCAACCCACAGCCGATTCGGGACCAAGTGCGCCCGGTGCGGCCGACAGATCTACGCCAGCGACTGGGTGCGACGGGCGCGCGGCAACGCGTACCACCTGGCCTGCTTCGCCTGCTTCTCGTGCAAGCGCCAGCTGTCCACCGGCGAGGAGTTCGGCCTGGTCGAGGAGAAGGTGCTTTGCCGCATCCACTACGACACCATGATCGAGAACCTCAAGAGGGCCGCCGAGAACGGTACCCAACCCGCCCCTCCCAGCACCTTGGCGCCCGGCCCTTTCCCACCCCAGCAAACCGGGAACCGCCCTCACTCCTCCAGGGACTGGGCATGCCCTATATCGCCAGGAGGCAGCGCGGGGGTGGGGCTGCGCACGGAGCGTGAACTTCTGGCTCTACCATTTGGGCGTAAGAAGTCACTGCGATTCTTTGCAACTATGTTTCCTTACCTGTAAAATGGGGCTAAAGATAGGACATCTTCCCAAAGATAGATTAGCGGATGTGGTGTAAAGCTGGGAGGCACTCACCGAACGCTAGAGAAGATTCTGACGATGAGGCGCTTACTCCACCTTTGGACAGCTCTCATGGGCCTGGGGGCTCATCTCCTCCAGCTGCCTGGAACCCAGCTTGGGCCAGTCCTGGAGAGATGACATGACCCGCATTCTCCCAACTCTTATCCTAGCAGCTCCAAGCCAGAAGTCTGAGGGTGGGTTTCATGCTGCACCAGGGTCTCTAACTGAGGGGAAGGGGCCAGGTTTCTGAGTCTGGAGACCCAGCCCCTCCAGCCAGCCGTGCTCACTGGGAAGTTTCCTTTCCTCTCTGGCCTCAGTGCCCCATCTGTGCAAGATAGATATTGGACTAGAATGATCCCTAAGTCTCTTCTGGCTCTGATTCCCCAAGACATATAGGCCCAGGGCCCGGGTCCAGGTCTTCCAGGGGTCCTGAGGGCTGACTCACAGGTGGGGTAGGAGCTGGAGAAGAGGAGTGGAGGTTGGGCTGTGGGCAGAGGAAAGGACCCTTCCCCTAAGTCCCCTGCCAGGGTCTGTGGAAGCTGCTAACTTCTGTGTGACATGGATTATTTCACGTAATCCTTACAAAAGCTCTAGGAAGTAGGTGGTTTGTCACCGTTTTACAGGAGAAGAAACAGGCAGACTTGCCAAAGGTTACATACTAGTAGGTTTGCCTGACTCTATAGCCCAGGCTCTTGAGCACTATACCATACCATAGCACCTCATCCCCAAGCTCCAGGGCCCCTTAATCAGACCTCATAAAGCTGAGGAGGCTACTGGGATGTGACTGCCTCTATGAGTTTCATTTTTCTATTTAAAAAGATGAGCATGCCAATCCTTGTCCTGCTTGCTTTCCTGTATGACATTAATACCACAAAATGCCTGCCCCATCCCCAGCTCCTCTGGAGAAATGGGTATGGACCAAATTGACTCGATTTCTAGGCCTGAGCTTGGAGACTAGTCAGGGACCACCAGAGTGTTCCTGGCCATGGCCATACTAGGACCATCATTTTCTCCTGCCAGGATCAGGGATAAGTGGGCCTAAGTGGGCAGCAAGTGAACTTGGGGTTCTGTGAAGTTATCTGCAACAGTGTGGCAGTCAGCAGTCTAACTGGACTGGAAACTCAGGAGCCAGAGCTTCCCTACACCGTGGTCCATCAGTGACCACAGGCTCCTTCCATACCTGGACCAATCAGGACCACCCGTAATCACAGTCTTGCCAATTACACGCTAGCCCTCATAGCCACAAAGACCTCAGACTCCTGCCATGCAGCGGAACTTGAAGACTGGGGACCTCAGCTCTCTTACTGATCAGCCCTCAGGGCCCGCTACTGTTTTACTTTTTAAATATAACACACACATACACACACATGTTCATGGTAGAAAAATTAGAAAACATGGTTAAGAAAAAAGAAAATAAAGATCACTCCAAATGCCACCTCCCCTCATATTTTAGTATGTACCTTTCCAGATTTTTTCTACATATGTATTTAGAATTTTCAGTTTTTTCAACATAATTTTTTTCCTAATTAAAAAAATTACAATAAATTGTGAACAGTGGTTATCTCTGAGTGGTGGAATTACTGGTGATTTTTATTTTCTTCTTTGTGCTCATGGGAATTTTCTGAGTTTTTGATAAGGACCATATATTACTTTTATATTCAGAAAAATGAAGTATTAAAAAGTAAAATGGGAATATATTTAGTGTTTTAGCATGATTCTAAAAGTAATATAAGTGGGAAGAGAATATTTAACATATACCTCTTAACAAAAATCAAACCTTAGAGATGTAAAGTGACATATGATTGTTTTTTAAAAACCTCAAAAGGGTTGGGCATGGTGGCTCATGCCTGTAAATCCCAGCACTTTGGAAGGCCAAGGAGGGAGGATAGCTTGGGGCCAGGAGTTCAAGACCAGCCTGAGCAACATAGTGAGACCCCCCCCATGTCAAAAAAATTACTTAGAAACCCTCAAAAGTTACAGGAATATTGAAAGTAAGGAGTATCCATAATCCCCCTCCTCAGAGGCAAACCACTGCCAATACCTTATCCTTCAAACTTTTTTCTTCCACTCATTTTTATAAAATTGGGATCACAGTTCTGTAACCTGCTTGCTCTCTCCACTAGCCTTTAGTTTCCCCCAGTTTAGCTAGGAGGGAGCCCAGTTTGGGGCATTAGGGTCAGCCAGCTTTCAGATCCTAGTGCAAAGGTCCAGGGCAGGGGCTTTCTTCTGTCTGAGCCTCAGTTTCCTCGCTTGTAAACTGGCGATAAGGCGCCTCTCCTTAGGGCTGTGAGATGTAAAGAGCACACCGAAAGAGAAGCGTCCGATATCGAGCAGACGCTCAGAAACAGAAGCCCCTTCCCCAAAGGCTGAGCTCAGGGACTAGGACCCTGGGATCCCCGCTCCCAGCCAACTCCCGCTCCTGACCCTTCCAGGGACAAGCCCCCCACCCCCGTCCTTTCCAGGCTGCCACTAGAAGAGATGGGGACGCGTGGTCAGCCGCTTCTATCGCCCCCAGGGAACGGCCTCACGTTGGAGGGGGCAGTGCCCTCTGAACAGGACAGTCAGCCCAAGCCGGCCAAGCGCGCGCGGACGTCCTTCACCGCGGAACAGTTGCAGGTACCCGGGCAGGACGCCCGAGGCCGGGTGTGGGCGGGGCCGGGGCGTGGGCGGGGCCGAGAGAGCCCCCTGGCTCCGCCCTTCTGCTCGGACCCGCGGGTGGCGGGGAGGGGCTGTAGCTTCCGGGGCGTGGCCTCTGGGCCGGAGCCTGTGATTGGGCCGGGGTCTCCGAGACCTCGGCCGCCTAGCGCCTCGCCGCCCTCCCGCGCCCGCAGGTTATGCAGGCGCAGTTCGCGCAGGACAACAACCCCGACGCGCAGACGCTGCAGAAGCTGGCAGACATGACCGGCCTCAGCCGGAGAGTCATCCAGGTGGGACCGGGGGTGGGCGGGGCCCTCGGGTCTGGGGCGCGGCCTGGGGACTGGGGGCAAGCCCTCGAGCTTGTAGCTGCGCTCTGGAGCACAGCGTCGGGGTGCACGTGGCCACCCCTCTTCAGGAGGCGGCGAGGCAGTCCCGCCCCGGGGCCCCGGGCGGCGCTTCGACCCTTTTCGGTGAGGCTGAAGCTGCTGAGGCTGTCGTTCCAGGTGTGGTTTCAAAACTGCCGGGCGCGTCATAAAAAGCACACACCGCAGCACCCAGTGCCGCCCTCAGGGGCGCCCCCGTCCCGCCTCCCCTCCGCCCTGTCAGACGACATCCACTACTCCCCGTTCAGCAGCCCCGAGCGGGCGCGCATGGTCACCCTGCACGGCTACATTGAGAGTAAGTGACCGCGATTCCCAGGCCTCTGGGCCTGCGGGGGGCGGGGGCAAGGGGCGGGGGAGCGCACGTGGGCGGCCGAGGCCGAGGCGTGGGGAGGCCTTGCGGAGCCTCGTGGGTGAAGATGTGCCTCTGAGGTCACTAGGACACAGCGGCTGGGGCAGGTGGTAAATTCTCCGGCTCTGCTTCAGTGGGGCGACCCTTAGCAGAGGCAAGTGATTGAGTCATTCAAAAAACACTTTCAAAGCACCCACTCTACGCAGGGCCCCAGGGCTGGAGAGAGAGCCAGACGCACACGGGCCCTGCCCTGTGGAGCCTGCGTTTGGTAGGCATGGAACAATAACCAGGCGGATGAGCGTGTGGTTTTACTTGGGGTGACTCCTGTGGCAAAGGTGCTGGAGGAGTGTCTGGAGATGCTGGGTACGTGGGGGCTGCCTCTCAGCAAGCTGAGACCGGAAGGATAGGTAGGATTCAGTGAGGCACGTTGATCGGGAACTGAATGCCGCAGGCCCTGGCCCAGAAAGCACCGCGAGTGTGTTTGGGGGAGCAAAAAGCCAGTATAGTGGGGGTACCCAGTGTGGTAAGGCCAAACCAGGTTAGGTGAGCAAACCACCTAACCACATTGTGCCTCAGTTTCCTCATCTGTAACCTGGGATTTCAATGATGTCTATCTCACCGGGTTGCAAGAGTCCATGTATATATTCAGAAAATATATTCTGAGTGCCTGCTGTGTTCTTTGTACTGGGATACAACAGTGGACACAATAGACCAAAGCTGCCACGCTGCTGGGGCTCTTGTTCCGGAGTGGGAGGTGGGTGGAGACACAGTGAACACTCTGGGGAGATGCAGGTCGTGGTGTGGTGACCTTCTAGCAGGAGCCTGGAGAAGCGAGGGAGCAGCCTCAGGGACATCTCAGGGGGGTGAGCACTCAGTGAACCTGCCTCTGAGCAGGTACTTACCACAGACTTTCTTTCCCTTTGAGGTTGTTTCCATCAGTTGTTTCCTCAAAGCTGGGCATGACCGATAAAATAGAAGTGAACACAAGACACACATGTGTGAAGACACACACATGCGTGCAGACACACACACACATATCCTCCTTTTTCTGGCTCCAAGTAAAAGGGAAAAAGAAGGGAGGTCAGAGAAAGAACTGCTGCTTACATAGCACCTGTCAGTGCCAGACACTGTACTGACTGTGTCTCTAACCATCAGAGGTCCCCATCCCATTGAACAGAGGAGGCACCAAGGGCCCACTGTAAGTTAGTGGGAGCCAGCACTCTGTAATGATCGAATGTGGGCTTAGGTGTCAGACTGCCAGGCTTCACATCCCTGCCACTTACTAGCTGTGTGTCATTGGCAGTTTCTTAGCTTTTCCGAGTACTAGTTTCCCCATCTGTAAAAGTAAGGACAACTGAGTACCTATTTCAAAGCAGTGTTATCAAATGAGATAACTGATTTAAAATCTTCAACATTTAGTAAGTGCTGGAGAAGTATTAGCTGGTCTCGTGATAGCGGTTTTGATCGGCGGAGCTAGGAGTGCAAAGTCCTGTCTGCTATACCACGCTGCCTGTTGGAAACCATGTCTCTTTACACTGTTTCCTTTCTGAATCATCTGCTCATTCGGAGGGACTTTTTCCCCCTTTCATTTCTAAACAACAACATACGTTCAGGCTACACAGAGCCAGTTAAACACTTGATAAAGGTGCCAAGGGCCAGGGGCTCTGTAGGTACCAGGGGTCTGGGCTACCAGCTAATACTTGGTGTGGAGTCAGTAATGGATCTAGGTGACCCCCTTGGAAGTGGGGCCATAACCTCCAGAGTATTTGCCAGGACTCTGTCCACACACTCCTAGATCTTTCTCTGATCCATTGAGAAGGGGCTGAGGTGCCTGCTTTTCTTCCCCCTGAGGTAGAACCTAGCTTGGAGCAGAAGATGTTGGGGTGTCTGGACCTGTCACTCTTGCTTCATGACCCTAGCAATTTGCTTTAGAGTTAACTAAAGTCACAGAGTCTTGAATTTTCTGAAGCCTTAGAGCTGAAAACTTGATGAAAGTGTTAGAACCAGACCCCAGAAAAATGAACTGTGTGTGGTTCTGCAGTTAACTAAAATCACCGCAGAGCTTGGAATCTGATAAAAGCTTTGGAACAAGACCCCAGAAAAATGCACAGACACAATAGGTTTCCAAGTAATTTGAGGCTGTTTATGGACTCCCCAAACACCCCAGGTTAAGGACCCCCAATTTAATACAACTACTTTATTCTACAGATGAGAGACCTATGGCTCAGAAAGGCACAGTGACTTGTCCCAAGTTATATGTCAGTTAGTTGTAAGTCATTGTACAAGGCTCTTTCTTTGTGACCAAAGAGAATGAAGTCCAGAGAAGAGACGGGCAATAGACTTCTCCACTGTGGTGGTAAACATACTGAAGCATGAGAGATTTGGATCAGACACAAAGATGAACTTTCCCCAAGTTTTAGATGTTGGAATAGAGCACAGAAATTCCATCAACAAATATTTAAAGAGTACCACTAGATGCCATGCCTCATTCTAGGTACTGGAAATCCACAGAGATCTAGAATCTAGAAAACAAAAATTCCTGCCTTCTTGGAGCTTGTGTTCTAGTTGGCAAAGACAGATGGTATCAAATAAACAATAGAAAGTCAGATAATAAGTGCTAAGGAAGAAAAATAAAACCCAGAGGATAGGGAGGGTAGGGGCGAGTGTTGGTGTTGGTTGCAATTGTAAATAGCTTGGTGACATATGATGGCAGAGTCCTCCGGAAGGCATGGGGTAGAGTTTTGGGGATACCCAGGAGAGACGAATGTACAAGGAGCTGAGGGAGGATCTGAATAGGTGGGGTACAGCCTTGCTTGCAGGTGTTCAATGCATATGCATTTAGGAGTGTGTTTATCAGTGAGCTGGACAGTTATACCTAGCCATCATGTAGCACTTTGTGATTATAAAGACCTTCATACAGCATCACAACCAACTCTATTGAAATCTTGCCCAGGGCCACCCAGGAGGTAAGTGGCAGAGATGAAACTGGTCTCAGGCTCTATTTGCAGAGCACGGGGCAGGTGGGATCCTGTGTGTGGCCTGGGGGATGGGCTCCAAGGCATCCTCTCGTCCACAGGTCAGGTACAGTGCGGGCAGGTGCACTGCCGGCTGCCTTACACCGCGCCCCCCGTCCACCTCAAAGCCGATATGGATGGGCCACTTTCCAACCGGGGTGAGAAGGTAAATGGAGCCAGGTTGGGTCTGGTGGGTCAGAGCCATCCTGCCAGGGATGGGTTTCTGGCAGCATGCCCTACTGTTGAGCCCAGCCCGCTCAGGCCCCCACTGCACTCCCAGAGCAGTTAATCCCGTAGCTGTCTATGGGTTCTATGTGTATGGTTACTCCAGAGGCCTCCTTGCACCCTTCTATACCCTCCCTCCCAACAATTTGGGCTTCTTTTCAGATCTGTGAATTTACTCAAGCTTTGAGGTTCCAGGGAAGGCCTATGTCACACACCACCCTGCCACCTCCCGTCATCTCACTCATTCCTCCCTTACCTCCTTTTCACTCCTGTCTGCTGAGAGTGAATATCGGAGCTGGTGGGGCCCAGCAACCGGCAGGGCCTTCTCTTGGAACCAGGATCTCTGGTTGTCTCAGACACTAGGACTGAACACCCAGAAGGGTGCTTAGACATCACCCAGTCCAGCAGCTTGAAGGCTTTGGTTTTTAAGCACTAGACCCCTTTGTTTAATCTTTTCTGAAATGCAGATGAAAGCGGATGGAGCTGCTCTGGTGACACCAGAGAGCGGGTAGGAGCCTCTGCTCCATTCCAGCTCTGAGACACCTCAGTTAGCCTTGAAAGCCACTGCTTTAAGACAAGCCCTCATTTTCGAAATGGGGAAATTGAGGCCCAGGTAGCTCAAGGTCAAAGCCTGGATGAGAGCCTGTGCATTCATTCATTCACGTATTCATTTATTCAGAGATATTTCCCACGTACTGCCTGTGCCCAGCAGTCCTCAGTCTGTTGCCAGGAGCAGAGAGATGAGTAAAGCATAGTCCCTGTCCTTTAGAAGGCCACAGTCTGGAGGGAGAGACAGACCCTAACAATTACAACACGGCATGATCGCACTGTGATGGGGGAAGCCAGGGGAGCTGGGGAGCAGGTGGGGGCAAAGGAGAGACTCAGGGAAGACTTCCCAGAGGAGGCAACCTCTAAGGCCAGGCCTGCAAGCTGACTCAGAGCTTGTCAGGGAATGTGTGAGCCATCAAGGCTCTCAGGTAACCCTGAGCCACTCTAGTGTTGCTGGCACACAGGCGTGAGAGGGAGAGCAGTGAGAAGTGGGGGCCCCCCCCCGGGCTTCCTGGTGGAGGAATCTGGGCTTTATCCTGGGGGCAGTGGGAGGCCCTGGAAGGCCTGTTGCAGAACCGTCACTGTAGGGGTCCCCAGAGAGGCTGAGTTGGATGACGTGCAGTAAGAGCCAGGGAGCCCCATGGGTCAGCAGGCCTGGTGGTCCAGGAAGCGGGGGTCAGAGCTTTAGAACTGTAGTCAAGTCAGGGGCCCTCCAGTCTAGCAGGTCCCAGTCTTGGCATGCCTCAGAATCACCTGGGCAGCTTGTAAAGATGCAGATTCTGAAGCTTCTCACCTAGAGAGTCTTACAGGGAGGTCTGGAGTGGTGGGGCGCAGGGATCTACGTGGGTAGTGCCCAGCCCATGTGATTCTGATGGGCAGCTGGGGTGGAGACTGCCCCTCCAGGACTGTCTCTCTGGCTCTGCCCCCTGACTGAACACCTACTGTGTGCCAGGCTCTCTGTGCTGGGCACCACGGGGAAATGTATGTGGTGCAGAGGTAGAGACAGCCTGATTAGACAGATACATTTATAAGTCAATGGTAGTGCTCAGTGCAAAATCCTGCAGGATCTGGTGGTAGGTGAGTGTACCCCGGGAATGTCAGTCCCTCTGAGATTGTCCTGAGATTGTCCTATTCACAGTAAGAGCCACTGTTTGTTCAGTTCCTCCTCTGTTTGAGGCAAGCACTTTGCATATGTCATTTGGTTGACACCTGCCAGCCACTTTGTGGGTGTGGAGATGGCCTTCCTCATTGTAAAAATAAAGAAACTGAGGTTCAGAGAGGTGACATGACTTGTCCAGGGATGCAGTGAGTCTGTTGGACTCTGAAGTTTGTGCCGTTCGGTAATGGCTTCCTTTGGTGCAGCACTTCATAGTTTACACGGTGCTTTCTCTGACCCGTCCTTCACAGCCTCCCAGGAGGATGAGTGTGATGACCCCTATTTCACACCTGCAGAAACTTAGGCTCAGAAAGCAGTGCTCATCCAGGGTCACATGGAAAGCATAGGCAGAGCTGGCCCATATCCTAGGACCACCTGCCTTGGGGCCACCCGCTTCCTGCAGGAGGGTGTTTGTTCTGTCTGGCCTGGCCCTGGGACTGCAGAAGTGAGCTGACGTGATCCCCGCTTCAGGGAGGTTGGGGGAGCTGACAGGGGCCACATGGTGAAGGGCCTGGACCATCGAGCGAGGGGCTTGGGCATTCTATGCAGGGCAGGGAGTGGGCCTTGGAAGTGTGTAGGGCTGGGCTCAGTGCTTGGATAGGAGCCCTTGCCTCCTGGTTGCTCAGCTAAGCCTGTGGTTCTGTCTGGTTCAGTCTGAAGGATGAGCCAGTCTAGGGTCTGGCAGCTTTGGCTATCGAAGGTTTCTGGCCCCTGGGTTTGCCTGCTAAGCCAGAGTTCCCTTGCTGGGCTATGTCCCCAACTTTGCATCCAGAAGCTCTGCGTTAAAGCGTTACTCCCTCTTTCATGACCTTCTGCCATCTCACTCTCAGGCCTTTCTGCCAGCTCCCAGGGACCTTTCCTGTCCACCTCTAGTCAAACCCACGGGGCCTGGTGGGCTGCAGGGTGCAGGCTGTGTGTGGTCAGTACAGGATTGTATGGGCTTTCTCCCAACCCCCTCTAGGCCTGAGTCAGCCTAGCCATGAGGAGACCTAGGGTCCCCCTGGGGCTGGCCCCTGAACCCATTGACCTAGACCAGCGCCAGCCTGGCCAGAACAGTGCTCTGAGCACTCACGGGGGCATCATCTGCCTCTGCCGCATCATCGCTTGGCCACACATGCCTGTGAGTTTCCAGAACCACATTTCTTCCTGGTGTGACCCCTGATCCCACAACTTCAGCATTCGAAATGTTCTTAAAAATCTGGGCCAAGTTGTCATTGATCAGTGGGAGAGACTGAGACCCATGGAGGAGAAGGGTCTTACCAGGGTCATCACTCTTGAGAGAGCTTCTCTTGATAAGAGCCCAAAGCCAGGCATCCTGGAGGCCAAAGTAGAGCAGTGCCCAAGTGGGGCAGGGAATGTAGTGTGAGCTCTGGAGTCAGGCGGACTCCGAATCCCAGCTCTGCCTCCTCCTCCCTGTGAGACCTGGGAACACAATTAGCTACGCTGAGCCTCAGTTTCTGCATATGGAAAATGGGGATTATAATAGTTCCCACCACCTGGGGTTGCTGTGGATAGTAAATGCAATAACCTGTGTAAGGAGCCTAGCACAGTGCCTGGCGTGCAGGAAGTACTCCGCAGGTGTTGGTTATTATTGTGGTTACTATTACGGAGATCGTCATCATTGCTTTCCTCCGTCACCTCCTCGTGGTGCCTGATTCTGGGCAAGTAACGTTCCTGATCAGAAAAGGGAACAGCCCTGTAGCCATGCCCACCACGTGTCCCGGACCACCGGAAACCTCCTCCCCACACCTTACCGTGAAAAGGCACGTCCCACTGACCAGCTAGCCAGTAATCCTTGACCTGAACTTCGGGGAACCGGCTGTGTCAGCAGCAGGGAGATGTCAGCCAGGCGCTTTAGGTGGGAGAGGGGGAGGGAGAGGGGCAGACGGTCCTGATTCCCACTGTGTGTCAGGCACCTGGCATGTCTGAGCCACATGCCTCTCGGCTTTGTGAAGATTAAGTGCATATGAGGTGCTTAGCCCATTGCCTGGTCATTGTAAGCAGTCAGACACTGTTGTCATGGTGGCCCTGGAGTGGCGGAGGCAATGTGCCGTGGTAAAGAGAGCTTGCTCTGGACTGGCCTCCAGTGCTGGGGCCCCCTCTTCCTAGCTGTGTGATCATGGGCTCACTCATTCCCACCTCTCCGAGCCTTGGAACCCGTGAAATAGAGATAACGGTGGGACCCCCTCATGGGGTTGAGGTGCAGCTTCAGAGAAACAGTTCCCAGTAGACTTTTGCCGCTCCCATTGTATCTCACCGAATCTTCCTGATTCTGAGAGAGAGATTTTGGCATCCCCATTTTACAGATGAGCAAACAGGCTCAGAGAGGTGAAGTGAGTTGCCCAAGGTCCCACAGCAAAGAAGCTGACGATGGCAGGATTTACACCCAGATCTGGGCCCTGAGCCCACCCTCATTCTCCATGCTTTCAAGGTCCTCTGGGGGTGCTGCGGGGTAGGGCAGGCCCCCAGCTCAGCCACCTCCCACGCCCTCCTCTTGCAGGTCATCCTTTTTCAGTACTGACGCTGCCAGCCCTTCCGCCTCTGTCCGTGGGCACCCCACAGCTGCCCCTCAGCCGCTGAGATCCAGTGTCCAAGCTGCGGCCAGGGATCCACCCGCCTCCGCATCCACCCCCATCCGCCATCCTGCCCGCCACCAGCTCAGCCCTCCAGGCCCGGCCCTTCCCTCTCCTGCTGAGAACCCACCAGGAGCACCACAGAGTCCTCCTCCTGGAAGGCAGAACTCCCTGAGATTTGGAATCAGGGTGAAAACAACAGCCTGTTTTTTCCATTTACACAGAAGTCATCTTCAGCTTAAGCTGATTACAATAGCAAAAGGCGGAATTGAACGGTGCGACGCCAACAGCCTTCTGATTTACAGGTTTTCTTTCCCCCATATTGGCCTTTATTTACTACTTCCTTGGAACCATCTCTGAATTCTGAATAGCTGACAACCCCCAATGTTATCCACTCTGTTGCTTTTGTCTGGAAAACTCTACAGTGTTTGTGGGATATCCCCAAAGGAAAGCTATGTTCTAATTTTATCATTTCCATCTGTCTGGTTATGTCAAGTTAATTCAGAAAGAGAAGAGACACTGACCAACCCTGAGAGGCCCGACAGGGCAGAGATGGAGACCTGCCCAGACCGAGAAGCAGGGGGATGGGAGGCGGGGGGAGACAAAGACCCCCCTGGTCTTGAGATCAGGGAGAGGAACGTGGCACAGTGGACTGGGAGTGACACTAGCACTCTAAGGAGAGGAAAGAGAAAACTTGGGGTGGAGGGAGACCCTGCCCCCACCATCTGGCGTATGCGCAGGGAACATAGCAGAGATGGAATTTGATCGGTGCGATGACTCTTCCGAATGTTGGGCCAGTTAGAGTTGGGGACCCTTGTTGGCTACTTCTTGACCCCTGATAGGGATGGCTGGGCCAGATCTTCTCTGGGGGTATCATTTGTGGGGGGCCAGGGAACAGAGCCCAGTGAAATGGCAGTCAGAATGTTAACTCGGGATCCATCTCTGAGTAGGGAGAGGGTGCTCATTGCCTAGGTGAGTGTGCCAAGCCCAGGATTCCAGCAGGCACCTCTGAGCTTCCCCACCAGCCCTGCCCAAGCCAGCCCCACACACTCCTGAGAACAGAGGCCAGACACCGCCCCATTCGCATTCACCCCATCCTGCTGCAACTCTTCCCCCCCAAACAAAAGGGCTCAGGCTACACACAACCATGATTTGTGTTTTCAGGGGACGCCCGTTTGTCCTAAGCTTGTCCTGTAATCCCAGAACTACTTGATGTCCTGGTGCGTTTTCCACTAGAGGTTGCTAGTAAGCGTGTTTTAGCCCAAGTCCTCCTTCCTGCTGTGGTTAACCTGTTATGTTGCTTTTGGAAGGAGATGCTAGGACAGGGAAAGCAAGTTCATGGTACATATGCAGCCGTTGTCCCTGTTTTTACCCATGGCAGACATCGCTGACCCATGGCAGCTCTATTTCACTGAGGCTGGATGAGGTTTCAGAACCCAGATGCTTGACATCGGCACTTAACATGAAAACCTGTATGTCATTCTTGCTCTGGGACCTGGAGCAGGGACAGGCACAGGTGCAACCCAAGAAGGGAACCTGCTTTCTCCCCCTTCCAAAAATGGTTACAGCTGACTAAGGGCAAAGACAAGGCACCACTCAGCACGTGGTGAGTACAGCTCAGTTCAGAACTCATCCAGTGGTAACATGTGCCCAGCCCTGTGCTAGGCACTGGCATTAACAGGAGCGACCAGGTCTGCTCCCTGGCCGTGGGGAGCACACGTCTTTCTTTTGACCGTTGCTTCTGATGATCAAAGCCCAATGGCTGGCCAGGCGCGGTGGCTCATGCCTGTAATCCTAGCACTCTGGGAGGCCGAGGCGGGCAGATTGTTTGAGCTCAGGAGTTCGAAACTAGCCTGAGCAAGAGCGAGACCCCGTCTCTACTAAAAAAGAAATAGAAAGAAATTAATCGGACAACTAAAAATATATAGAAAAAAAAAAATTAGCCGGGCATGGTGGCGTGTGCCTGTAGTCCCAGCTACTCGGGAGGCTGAGGCAGAAGGATCGCTTGAGCCCAGGAGTTTGAGGTTGCTGTGAGCGAGGATAACGCCACAGCACTCTAGCCCAGGCAACACAGGAGACTCTGTCTCAAAAAAAAAAAAAAATTTAAAAAGCCCAATGGCAACCACGTGCTAAGTGGCCAGCCTAGCCCTGCCCAGGGTCACCAACACCCACTCTGCCTTGAGTCTCCTCCCAGGGTCTATTCCTTGCGTGGATTACGTGGCCGTAGCATGTTACAGTTCAAACATGTCTCCACTATCCTGTTAAGAGCAGCCTGGGAACGTACAGGCCATCAAGACTATTTATTTAAATACAAAACAAAAGGGGAAAACACACACACGGAAAAAAATTGTAAGCACTTTTTTGTAAAACCAATGTCTGTTTTGTTACATACCTTTCATGTCGTGCTTTGTAAATGTCTTATTTGTGTAATAAAGTTAATGCAAGTAGAAGTGCTGGCACTTAAATCCAGAACATGATGGGATTCCATTTCTTTCCTGCTCTGGTTAAGGGCTTAGGTCCCTGGCTCCCAGAATATCTGGGCTGCCGGATGGTGCAATTCCCCTTCCTAGAAAATTGGTACCATTTCCCAGTTAGTAAACTGCATTGTAAAGGCATGATGATGGTTTCTTCTCCAAGTACTCGGTCACACCTGCCTCTTAGCTGAGCTTTGTAGGAAATCAGGCCAGTTGCTGTCCTCTGTTCCATTCCCGGAACACGCTCTCTGCCGGGCCCTAGGCTGGCTCTGCAGACTCAGAGAAGGGTCCCAGCCAGACCCTGCCCTAGAGGAGATCTCAGTCCGACAAATGCTGTAAAAAGACGTCTCTCCAACACGCGGCGGGGGCTCAAGGGGGATGCATTTGAGCTGAATCCTGTCAGATGAGAAGTTCACAGAACGGTACAAAAGAGGACGGTGTTGGGGGTGGGGCAGGGAGGGGGACACCGTCGAGCCTGTTTGGAAGATGGGGAGAAATTTAATAAGGCGAAGTTAAAGGAACATGGGACGGGTGACGGGGCCCCAGCTCCTGCACAAGACTGGGTCTCGCAGTGGCTTGGCCAGGTTCCAGAGCCACCATGCAATTTGGAGAGTGAGAGAGAACATCTTTCTGGTGGTTGTCAAGTTTTCTTTCAGCAGCAAAATCATTCGTTCAAACCAAAGCACCCGGTGTGGGGAGCAGAGCTGACCTGTAGGGTATGGAGGCTTCCCCAGCCCCCTGGGCCTGCACAGAAATGAGTCGCTGGTAAACCTCAGCTCATGGTGCACACGGGGCCTGACTCTGCAGGGCCTCTCACTTTATTCTGTTGGTTTTTTTGTTCCCCATCTCTGACTCCATTTCTGTCCATTCCCACGCTACTTTTCCAATCCATTTGTCATGTATTGACTTAGATATATGTGTATCTTTGAAAATAGGTAAGTTTAGTCTTGACATGAATGTACCTTCTGTTTTCAAAACTGTTTGGAAATCAATAGTGGTGCTCAACCTGTCATTGTACCAAGGTGACTGGAGCCTCAGGGGGAGAGGCGATTCTCCCAAGTCTCAGCTGGGGGCAGGCCCAGCCTCCCTCTGGCTCCTGGCTCCGTACCAGCATGACACCCCTGGGTCTCCAGTTTGAGGTCCAGTTTCCTCTCCCTGCAGACCTCAGCAGAGCCTTCCTGAACCTGACTCACTGTCCTGCCTCCACCGGCAGCTCTGGGGAGCCAGGGGACCTGGCATGGGGTGGGGGGGTGGGATGGCTATGTGATCTAGCAGCCTCTACAAAGATCCGGGATGCTGTGGCCCAGGTGTGGCCCTGGAACATCATGCTGCTTCCTCTTCTGGTTTTCAGTGGACAAACGTAATCTGGGGTGATTTTGAGGAATGATTATATGCACAGCTAACAAATCGTTCTTTAAAGCAAACACATGCTGAGTACCTGCTAAGCGGGAAGTCCTTTGCTTATATTATCTCATTCAAATCACACAGCCACTCTATTGTTTTAAACATCATTATAACCATTACATAGATGAGGAAACTGAGGCTTAGAGAGTGACTTGCCCAAGGTTACATGATACCTGTGGTTGAGCTGGGATTCGAACCCAGGTGTGTCTGATGCCAAAGCCACATTGTTTCTATGGTGCCACACTGATTCTGTGCTTAGCGCGTGGGGCTCAGACGGGGGAGCTGCCCAGAAGGAAAGGGGTCCTGAGTAAGCATTCTTGGCCTATGGGAAGGTACCAGCCAGGAGTCTGGCACAGGGATTAGGTCCTACAGCCCTCTGAGACCACCCAAGTCCCTCTGTGTCTCTGAACCTCAGGTTCCCCATCTGCAAAAGGTGATGCTCAGCCCTCCCTTGCGAGCTGTCGTGAGGAGCAGAGATGAGGCTCACTCGTGCACGTTAGTTGCTCCGTCACTCATATGTATCTATTATTATAAGACGATGGTTCTCAGACATTCATATGCATAAGAAATACCTGGACATGCAAATTGCGAGGCCCGTTCCCAGAGGTCCTGATTAGCAGGTCTAGGGTGGGGCCCGAGAATATCCGTAGTTCACGATTTTGCCTGGGCGGTTCTGATGCAGTGAAGTGAGGATGCCATCTGAGAAAGTCTGCTAAGGAAAAGACACTCGGGGCGCCAACTGCAGAAAGCCTTTCTTTATTCCCGAGTCAAAAGCCAGGTTCTAGAACTACACACACACACACCCTTCCCCCCACCCCCGGGCTGGCCAATGCTCGGGTGGGGTGGAGGCAGCTGCACCGTTCACAGCTTGGGCTTGTGACCCACGATCTCGTCCCAGCCCTTCCGGCAGGTACGGGTGATCCACTCATGCTCGTCATCGTCTGCAAGGAAAGAGGAAGAGCTGGTCATGTTTGGTGCTTGCCGGGACCATCCCTGCCACGGGAGTCCCCGATGGGGCCTTGGGACCGGAGTGTGTTCCAGCACAGGTGATGGTCTGCTGGCGGCCAGTGTGTTTAGCTCTGTGTAGGGAGGAACAGACCTTTCATCTAAACGTAATCCCTCAGCGTGCCTGGTCTTGGGGATGTTGGTGCTGATGGAGGCACCGTGAGGTCGTCAGGCCGCCCAGAGTTGGATGGATCCGGACAGGCAGCCAGGGAGCAGCAGCCTCGCACTCGGCCGCCTGCCCCATCCTGTAGTCCACAAATGGCAGCCCCAGGGCACCGGGGCCAGGCCTTGCTGGTGGTGCTAGGAGACAGAATCTTCCGATTTTCATTTCCCTTCTGGGCTCTCCATTTTTGGCCATTCAAAGAACCCGTGGTCTCCCCAGGGGGCCGACACCTTCTGTTTCCTTAGGTCCTGTCAGTGGCGAATGGAAAGGAGGCAGCAGGAGCTTGCTGCTGTGGCCCTGAAGTCCCCAAATGTAGAGTGCCTCCCTTAGTTTAATCCTGTGACCACCTGACAGGCAAGTCTTCTCCACCAGCCTACGATGAACAGAGGCTCACGGAGGTGGAGGCTCTTGTCCGTGGCCACGTGGTCAGTGTGTGGGGGTATCTGGGGTTCGAACCCGGGATCGTCAACTACAAAGCCCCTGCTGGTTTTTAAACCTCAAATGCAGAGTCGAGTGAATCCTGTTCTTCAGTCCACAGCACACAGCACACCACCATCCTCTTTCTGTGCAAGACCCCTCCGAGGATTTACTTTATTTTTATTTTTCTCCCCTTTTCTTCCAAACCCACACCCAGCCCCTCCCCCACCACAACAGGGACTCAAATGGTGGGATATATACCCCTAAAAATGCATGTAGCTCTGTAAACTATGCCCTGTTGTTTTGTGGACCAATGTGTTTTTAATTTACATAAATGGCATTGTGCTGTGGATGTCATTGTGTCTTACTTTTTTTCACTCAGCATGACGTTTTCAAGATCTATTCTTTTTTTTAATCTTTTGGTATATTGAAATGTGATTAAATCAAGATCCATTCTTGTTGCTATATGTACATCCAGTTCTTTGCTTCTTACTGCTGCCTAATATTCCACGGTTGGCTCCTGTCACATTTTACTGTGCGTCCTCCCAGTGAAGGATACGGAGGCTGCTGCAACTCCCCACTGCCAGGAACAACGCCGGGACAAGCGTTCCTGGGCACACTCCTTCGTGGATACTTGGGAGGATTTCTCTGGGGTTATATTCCTTCCAGGAGAAGGGTCGCCAAGTCCTGCACGCCCTTCGGTCGCCGTTTTCCCAGCTGCCTGTGCTCTTTACACACCACACTGGCTACCGGCCTTCCTGCCTTTCTGCCTTCATTCCTTCATGCCTCCCTTCCCTCTGTGCCAACCCCTGCCCTCAACCAGGGCTATAGCACTCAGGGCACTCCTGCCTCTGTCCTTACCCCATGCCAGCCCAGAGATGGGAGGACGGGACTACCCACCCTCCTTGGTGACAAATGGTGGGAGCTAGTGAACAAGGGGACTCCGTGAGAGCTGAAACGCAGAGGGTCAGCTGAAAGCCTGCCCTCTAAAGACCCCCTGCCAGAGATGCCTTCCTCTGCAAAAAGCACCGGACCCAGGGTCAGGGAGATAGAGGTTCTTTGATTGACAGCCTACTGTGTGCTCAGTGCTTTACAGACACTGCGTCTCACTGGATCTTTGTAATGGCCCAGTGGGGTAGGGGAGATCACCCCCATTTTATAGAGGGGACCTGCCTTGTCCTAGGTCCGTGGCCAACAGAATTCAAACCAAGCTTCCTCAGGCTCTGCAGCCTGACTTCCCATCCAGGGCAGATGTGAGCACGCCAAGAGCCGTGGCTGCCCCCACGTAACTAGCCAGCTCTTCCCTATTTCTTTCCATGTGACCTAAGGAAAAAGCCTTGCTATCTGGCATGCTCTGGCGAGCAGCCAGTGGGCCTCAGTTTCCCCTGGGGAGGCTGCCTGGGAGTCCCCACTGAGGCTGGAAAACCTAGGGGTGGGAGAGCAGCAATGATGCGTCAGCACACAAGGAGTTAAGCGCTGGTGGAGCCCACTTTTGCCACACTGTGAGCAGCCTGGTTGATAATTACAGTTCTGAAGTCTCCAGGCTATTCGAATCAGTGCAGCTGCAACCTCTTCAGCGGTAACCCCTGAAACCAGACAAACTGGGTTTATTGTGCTGAACCAGTCCTCAGGCCCCTCCCTGATCGTTCCAAATTGACAGCAATGGACTTAACAGCCCTCTTCACTACCCCTTTCACTCTCTACCTGGCTGCACAGCCACCAATTTGAATCACAGATGCCTCCCCTCCCGGCAGCTGCTCACCGACCCTCCCTCCACCTCCCCTGCGCCTCTCCGCAGCTCCCCTGGCCCTGCCACGCCAGGGTGAGGCTGCCGCAGCACATTTCATCAATATTTAAACTGGAATTAAACCTGCAGCTTTGATTAATGCCTCCCAGATCCCGGGAGTTGTGATTACTATTTTGCAAATTGCGATTGTTGGAATATGTTAATATGATTGTCTGAGAACATCTTCACCTTCTCAGATAATTTTCCCCCTTTTTGGCAGGAGGGGAGAGGGAGAGGAGGGAGAAAAAAGATGGGAAAAAACACCCCACAAACTCTTTAATCAATTGTAAATTATTACCCTGGGCACAATTGCCAGTGGTGCAGAGGGAAGATTTCTGGTTTGGTGCATTTATCTTGAAAAATTTTTGGCCCCTGTTGGCCCAGTAATTCCACTCTGGGACGCTATCCTAAGGGGATAATTCTATTTGTCTCAGAACTATTTAGAATCAAGAAAAAGGAAAATGACCTACCTTTCTAAAAACAAGGGAATGATTACTGTGTTGCATATTCATTCATTTAACCAATAATTTCTAAACGCCGACCATGTGCCGGGCATCGTGCTAGCACACAGCCAGTGGGGGAGGGGACACTGTAAGCCACGTGGCGGGTATTTAGCAGCTATTGAACACAATAGTTAGGAAGTGTGTGTAGTTACACAGGGGAAATGCTTTTGATGTGATAATAAGCAAAAAAAGGTGGGAAGAGCCAAAAAACAAAATGACATATACAGTACTTTGTGTGTAAAAATTGTGCATAGAAGAAAAATTAAAGATAATAAGGTGATAGCTTCTAGATTGGCAGGAAAAAAAAGCAAAGATAATAAATTGAAATATGAATGGTGGTCAGCCCTGAACAGTGAGATTAGAGAATTTCTTCTTTCTGCTTTTGGTATTTCCCAAATCTTTTTTCATTCATAGGTATTCACAATAGAGAAAAAAATAATTACTGACTTTTTTCTATCTTCTTATTTAATGTCTTGGTGATTTCATGCATTTTGTTAATTAATTGAAATAAAATATCTCTAGGTCCCTAGAAATACCAAAGGGTTCTTGAACTTTTAAAAAGTAAAAAGACCTAGCATGAAAATATTGGTGAAAATACATAAAAGTCAGAGCATAGATAAATCTCCTATGCATAAGAAGTCCAAATAATTTGTATACTCTGTCCTCAAAGAGTTGAAGCAAAAATCCCCACTTCTTAAATGTGGCCGTGCACAGGGACTTCCTTTTAAAGCGTACAATGTGGAAAGAGAGGGGGACTTCACAGTGGCGAAATCTGACAAACACGACCTCAGCCAGGTGACCAAAGTTAACAGCAGCGTTGCTAAGTCATAGTGACAGTCTCACCCTTGATGTGATGGGATGAAAATGACACTTCACCTCTGTGGTCTCCCCCGCAAACCCACAACTCCAGTCTCATCATGAGAAAAACGCAAGACAAAGTCTAGTCGAGGGGCATCCTCCAAAATACCTGACCGGCGCTCACCCAAAGCAAGGAAACTCTGAGCACCTGTCACGCCCAAGTGGAGCCCAAGGGGATGTAACCAAATGTAGTGTGGGGTCCTGGGTGGGATCCTGGAATAGGAAGTGGACATTAGGGGAAGACCGAGGACATGTGAATAAAGGATGGGTTTTAGTGAATAATTACACCGATAGTAGTTCATTAATTGTGACAGACGGACCATACAAGGTCAGATGTTAATCACAGGGGGAACTGGATGTGGGGTATATTGAGAACTCTTGCTAACTTTGCAATAATTTTATAAATCTAACTGCTCTTAAAATAAAAAGTTTATTTTAAAAAATGCATGAAAATCCAGTGTGCTCCCTGAAGGGCGAGAGTCTCATGTTCTCCAAGAGGAGTGGAAATCCCTGCACCCCTCCAGCCATCCCAACTAAAGTTAGTCACTTTTTTTCTCTCATGGCTCCCTGATATCCCAATTTTTAAATCTATGCGTATTTGCATATTGTCTTATAGAATGGTTTTCTCTCTTATTAGACCGTAAGCTCTCAGCACAGGGACCATGTCTGCTTTCTTGGCCACCGGACCCAGCATACAGTGGGTGCTCACTAGGTGCTTTGCCAGATGAACTCTGGAATAAGCCTTTTTCATTCCGCCTTGCCTCAATCACCATCAACCAACATTCCCTGCGTGCCCACTTCTTGGCATCTAGGTCTCAACTCAGGTGTCACCGAGGAGTGACCCTAGTCTAACCCTCCACTCCCAGTCCCTCCATCTTGCCTTCACTTTATTTCCTGCACAGCGTATGTCGCTCTCTGCAATTCTCTTGTTTATTTCCATGTTGTCTGTCTCCCCATCCAGACTGCAAGCTCCAGTGAAACCAGGAGCCTTGTCTGCTTGGGCACGGTGGTATCCCAGTGCTTAAAACAGTGTCTGGCACATAGTAGGTGCTCAGTCGATATCTGTTGAATTAATGAATGAATCAACAAGCCCACTCCTGCGGCCAGCCCTGTGCCCAGTGCTGGGGACAGAGGGGACTGGGACCCAGCAGCGAGTGCTACCAAGAGGCCCAATCCAGGCACTCTTCAGTTTTAGGTTTGTCTGTCCTGGGGGCAGAAAGATGTCTTTGTTCTGGTTCTGAAGCTTTGGAAGTGACCTTGCTGCCACCTGCATCCCCTATATCCCCCCATGGGTCATTAAGAGAACTGAGCTTCTTACAGAAAAAAATGAACTTGCTGCAACAGAGACCCCAAATCTGACCGTGGACTCCCCTGATGCAAAGCCTTCCCTGGAAAGACTCCCCACTCCTCAGCCTGGACTTCGAGGCCGTCAGATCCTCCTGCCTCCTAGGCCTGCTTCCCTCCTCGATTCCCTCCCACTGTCAAATGCAGCCACCCGAGGAACTGTAGCCGTGCACCTGTGCATGCTCACTGGTGCCTCTGTGTCTTTGCACATGCTGTTCCCCTGACTGAACACCCTTCCTCTTTCAGAACCTGGTTCAGGTGTAAGGCCTCTCAGAGCACAAGAGAGGCCCAAGACACTTTCCATCTCTGGGCTTTATATAAAATTGATGAAAATCCTAAACAAGATGATGATAATTGTTAAACATTTACATTTGATAAATTACTGTTTTTAACACCAACAACCAAATGTAATATAAGTGTGTTATTCCCGGATCTCTTCCAAAAAAGTATAAATTCACAGCGTAGTGTGGTCGGGAAAGGGGGTGTGAACTTAGAGCTGTCTGATGAACATGGTCTTCCGTCAGTCCTGTCACAATGCACGCTTAAGGCCCCTCATGACTGTGTGGGCAGGGCCTAGTGCCCTCTAGGCTGCCCCCAGTCCCATGGGCCCTGCTGGACATGAGCCTTCCCCGACCCAGGACAAGGTCACAGTGTTGGTCATGGTCACCACCCCTCCCATCCCAGACAGCCCAGTCTGGTTCACTTCTGGTCGTCAGGGCCCAGTACAGATCTGACACTTACAAAGTATTTAATAAATACACAGTGAATGAATGAATAAAGAAATGTAAATTTGGGGACATAAAAGTAATAGGTTTACCTTGTGGGATTTGGACAAAGGGGGAAGAATTTCTTCCCCACCCTAGGCAAACGGAGCTCCTAAGAGGGTAAAGCAGGCAAGCTAAGTGCAGGTCCAAGGCCGCCGGCTGCCTTTTCCTTTATGGCTTGAGGCCGCAGACGGAGCAGTCCCACCGCATGGAGAGGCTGGGTTGTCTGGGGTCATACCTGGGCACTGACCACACTCGGGAGGCTCAAAGCCTGGCTAGCCTGGGGCCTGCCTCATAGCAAAGGCGGGGAGGGGCCAGTCTGCACAGGCCACAGCTGTGCGGGCCTGCTGAGCTGTGCCTAGGTCACCGAGGGTGCCATTAGTGCAGCCTACAGGTCAGTGTGGCGCTGGGGGTAGAAGAGATCCTGAAAGTCTCAGAGCAGCTGCAAGGACATGTCCACTCTGCAGGGGGCCAGCAGGGAGGGCGGCAGTGTGGTTAAGAGCTCAGGCTTTGTAGCCCTGTGCCACTGGCTCAGAGACCTTGGGCAAGTGGCCCCACACCTCCCCGGGGCTCATTTCCTCATCTACAAAGGTGCCTGCCTTGAAGGTTTGCCGTGAGGACTAAGAACATTCCCGAAAAGTGCTTAGGACAGCGCTTGGTGCATGAGAAATGCCCCAAATGAAAAAGCCAGAAGTTTTCTTTGCAAGGTTGGACTTCAGGGAGCGAGTGACAGGACCGCATAGACTGGAAGGAGTTCTGGAACCAGACAGGCCTGGGTCTGATGCTGAGCCACCACCTTGCCAGGCGATTTTGGACAAGTCACTCCCCGTCTCTGAGCTGGGCTCCTTGTCTGGGCAGCGGGTTTCACCAGATCCCCTGTGGAGGCAGAGTGAGGACCGGCCAGGATGAGTGGCACTTGGTGGGCTCCCAGGAAGTGGAAGCTACCATCACCATTCTTGTGAGCCTTTAATTCCCTAACTGGATGCTTACAAGGGAGTGTCCTTATGAGACTCACTCAGGACACCCCTAGGACTGCTGGTGCCCTGCCAGGATGGAGGGGAGGTGGGGGAGGAGAAGGTCTTTACACAGGATCAGCTTCGCAAGGATCAAGGGCCAGGGCTCAGCTAATGATTTCTGTTCAAAGCCAGGAGGGCAGGCCAGGGCAGGTGAGCCCAGAGAGAGCAAACAGGCGGATTGGGGTCACTGGGCACCCACAAGCTGGGCTCTGCCACCTCTTGGCGCACCTTTGGGCTGGGCACACCTGCGGTCACCACTGCTATGCAGCTCCCCCGCCCTGTGTGTGGGACGGGACATGGCGGGGGACAGGGAAAGGGAGGAGACCAAGTTGAAACAAAGCGCGTAGCCTCAGGAGAGTGCCTAGGAGGTGCCCGCTCTGTGTGTGTGTGGTTGGGGGGTGTTTGCCTTCATCCTCTCCTCAGTGAGTGAGGTGGGGCTGTCCCCACTTAAGATGTGGAAACTGAGGGTCAGAGGGTGACATGACTTGCCTCACTCCATGTCATCAGGGCAGAGGGAAGGGCTCAGTGTGTCTGTCACTGAAGTCAGCGAAGCCGCGAGCGTGTGCACAGGCATAAATGCGTGTTTCCCTCCCACTCCTCTCACACTGACAAGCGTGGAGAGGTGTGAGCCGTGAGCGTGCATGTGGCTGCGGCTGAGGGGAGGCGTGTGCGTGGCGTGTGATGCACGTGACTGGCCAAGAGTGGCAGGGTGTGTGTCCCTGACCACTGTGTGTGCTGCCACGCAGAGGCAGGGGGCATTCCAACCCGCAGAGACAGTGAGCACAGGGCTGGGCCGGGCTCTGGGGGAAGGAAGCTTCTGCCGCGGTGGCTGCCCTCTTTTCTTGGGGTCTGGGCCCAACCTCAGAGGGCTCCGGGCTGGGATGGGGGGTGCACCGCAAACCAGACTCCCCATCCTGTGGGCACATGTGGGACCCACCCACCGCCCTGCCACACCCTCTGTGCAAAGCAGGGCTGTGTGAGCTGGTGGGCGGGGCCCAGGCAGTGCCACAGTGAGGGCGGCAACTCCCGACAAGAAAGAGCTTTGAACTTCGCTGGCAGCGCTGGTGGCCAGAGGCCAAGGCCACAGCATCGTCAAGATTGACCGGGGGTCACTGCCCAGGCAGAGCCTGACGCGGGGGTCGGGGAGGCCGCGGGGCTGCTCTTGCTTTTCCACAGGGAAAAGCATCTTCTAGACTGGGGTGGGGAAGTGGTTAGGGCAAGCCACTGCGCCCACTGGGAACTGGAGGTGCGGGCCCGGCACCCACAGCTTTTCAAAGCCTATTCAAATGTAAGAGGCTTGGAAAGAATTATTGACTCTAAAATGTAAAAGAAGAGAAACTGCAAAGCTGAAATTAATAAATGTCATAATTAATGCATTCAGACTTAATTATTAAATTTAGAAATTAAAACAATTTTATTATACTTGAAATCCATTTGTAGGCTCGATTTCCTCATTTTGCAAGAATTCTCCAGTATGCACATGACTCTCAAGAAATCACAGCCAATTGTTAAAGACTTGTTGTCAAACAATTTACCAAGCAAACTTATAAAGATCCTTTCAAAGTTTTTTTCTTTTCTTTTTTTTTTTTGAGACAGGGTCTCACTGTTGCACCGGTTAGAGTACAGTGGTGTCATCACAGCTCACTGTAGCCTCAAACTCCTGGGCTCAAGAGATCCTCCTGCCTCAGCCTCCCAAGTAGCTGGGACTACAGGCGAGCACCACCATGCCCAGCTAATTTTTCTATTTTTTTGTAGAGATGGGGTGGGGGGCGGTCTCTCTCTTGCTCAGGCTGGTCTCCCCTTTCAAAGTTTTAACAGCAAGAAAATTATCTTTAAATTTTAAACAAAATATTTTTGTTTTAATATGTTGACATGATTGAGGTGAGGTCCCTAAGGTTAGGCCTAGGGCTGGATTTAGGGCTTTCACTGGGGTGAGGCTAGGTCAGGCAGGGAATATAGCTGTCTCCTAGGAGGAAGCGCTGTGTGCCAGATGCCACGCAATCCCCACTAACACCTCTGCATTGTCTCAGGAGGGAGTTTCAGGTGCTCTAGTTGAAGGGTAAGGGGAAAAGTGCCCATAGTTACAATGGCCCTTGGAAATCTCTTAAGACGGCCCCATGCTGGAGGAGGACGTCTCACTAAGTGCCACACAGCCATTTTTACGACATTGTTGGAACAGTTTGTCCCGCTGTTGAGGTCCACATACATAGCCAGCTAGTGTTTGTGGGGCACTGATCAAAAAATACATACCCTTAAATACTAGAATCATCCTCTATGTGGGCAAGGTGCACCCAGGATGGGAGGCACACAGGGATGGCGAGCAGCTGATTAGTGTCCCCACACTCGGTCCAGAGCAAGTGCGTGCTGGAGAGGTGATGACAATCACTGAGACCATGTACCTTGCTATTCTTCTTGCCTCCCCATTCCCCGTTTTTGTTTTTTGAGCATTTATAATTGAATTTGTGTTCACTAAACATGTTCATGATGCCTAGTCACTGTCCCAAGGCAGCTCAGAGAAACCAAGTGCCATGGCCAAGGTCACTGTTGGCCTGACCCCATGGCTTCTGCTCTGACCCTCTGGTTCTTTCAGGCCCTGATTCCTGGCGGCATGTGGACGGTGGACAGAGGGGGCCCTGGCAGTGGGGAGCCTGTCGTCCAGTCGGCAGATGCTGAGGGCTGAATGAAGACAGGGCAGTGAGGACAGCCAGGAGAGATGTTAAAGAGGAATCTGCAGAACTCTGTGACAGACCAGAGCTCATTGAATCCTCACAGCAACCTTGCAGAGTCATTGTTGTTATTTCTGTTTCATGGAGGAGGGTACTGAGGCTCAGAGAGGTAAAGGCATCTGCCCAAGCTCACCCAGCTATTAGTGGGTGCAGGGTCATAGCCAAGTCTGTCTTCAGAGCTGCAGCCTTCAACCACCACCCACTTCCCTAAGAAAACTTTCTGCAATTCCTGTCTTTACTCCTCATTGTCTGAAGGATCAGAACTAAACTCCTCAACCTGGCATTCAAAGCTCTCTCCATCCAATACTGGGTCCCCGTGCCTCGAATGTCCAGCTCAGACACACTCCTATACACCCATCAAAGCCCAGTCTATTGCTGTCTGAGGGAAGCATCTTTGACTCTTTCCTCATCCTCCAACACACGAATGGGTCTCAGGTGCTCCACCTTGAGTACCTGCCCTCTGCATCTCTCTGTGCCTTTGCCAGTGCTGTTCCTTCCCTTCCATGCAGCAAAATCCACCTCTCATCCTTTAAGGCCAGGCTGAACACCACCTTTTTCAGGACATCATCAACTGCACTCGGGACCCACACTTACGCTCTTCTCTGTGCACCCCCCCGCCCCCAGCACCCTGTGAGTCTAGCTCCTGACACCAGTGAAGCAGGGACACTCCAGGTTTTGGGGACAGAATCTTATATTTAATATTTCAAATTAAACATTAACCTACACATTATAGGGAATATAGAATTATGTTGGACTTAAACTTTTATGGTGTTATTTTGATTCCTGTACTATATCTTGAAGGGGTTCATTGAAGTCTTTTGAGCACTGAGCCTCCCTAAAGGCCCCAGGCTTCTGTCCAGAGAACACCCATCCTGGTCCTGTGACTGTTTATGCATCTGTTCCCCCAAGCCCTGCAATGGTTCGCGGGCAGGGGCAGGCACTGGGTCTGGTCCCCAGAAGAAACCCTGGTGTATGCAGGGGCTCAGTGAAGGCCTGTGTCTGAGAGGAGCTTGGGGGGTCTGAGGCTCTGGTGGGCAAGAAATGATGAGGATGATGGGAACACATCAAGAACAGAATGCCAGGGGCAGAGACATCAGGAAACCACAGGCCTCTAGTCCAGTCTTGAAATTGGCATCAGAAGCAGATGGGAGGAGGCCAGAGGGCAGTTTGCCAAGATGACACTGGCTCCTTTGGGATGTGGAATTAAGGAGCGTCCTGCTTTTCAACTTTTCACCCCGGGGTGTAAAATAATCGTGATGGATTGCTAATGTGCACCAAGCGCTCTGCTCGGGCCAGGCCCTGTTCTTGCTAGATCCCCTGCGTCATCTCACTCCATGCTCACCACAACCCTGGAAAGAAGGTCCTATTTCTCCTCCCTTTTTCAGATGAAGAAACTGAAGCTCAGAGAAGTTAAGAGACCAGCTCAAGGTCGCACAGCTGGTAGATGGCTGAGCTGGGGTCTGCTTGCAGATCTGGCTGACTCTAAAGCCTGGCTCGAAACCTGTAACTCCATCTGCTTCCGGACCTGAGGTTGAGCAGGGGTTTCAGCCAACTGCCCTGAGTTCCAGAGCTTGGGCTGAGGAAGAGAGACCAGGCTCTCGCCCCGTGGGCTCTGGCTTTGCATTTACTTCTGTTAAGGGAGACAAAACAAACCATTATGGTGCTGGCCGGGGTCGACTCCAGCTGCAGAAAGGGAAGCTGTGTCCTTTGGATGCCTCCAGGAGGCCGCCATGCAGGGTGGGGGATGTATTGTTACCAGAATCCGACAGGCACCGTGGCTGGCAGGGGAATTTCCAGGGCCTTTGGGATTGGGGTGGGGAGAGAAGATGGCGCAGGGCAGTTCCCGGGGTCAGGAGAGGCGGCCAGCCGGGGCAGGCTGTTACTCCCGGAGCAGAGACATCGACAGGGCTCTGTGTGGATGGCTTCCCTGGCCAACCTGCCCTCCGTAGGCAAAATTCTGTTGGTGAGTTCAAGTTCTTCTCTGGGGACAAGGCCCATAGCTTCGCCTAGATTCTCAGAGAGGTTCCTGACTCAGAAAAGGCCACGGCATATCCCATTGGTGCAGAGCATGGCCTCTGGTGCCGGAGAGACCTTGGTTTCCCCATCTGCCAAATAGGAATAATGGCATATTCCTCAAAGGACTGGGATGCGGTAAGTCCCTGGCACAGTGGAGGCATTCAATCCTCACAGCTTCCCTCCCTACCCCTTTTGCTTACAGCAAGTGCCCAAGTCCGCTGGCAGGGACGCGTGATCGGTGCAGGCATTTTATTTGGCAGTTGCAGTGTGATATTATCCCTCCACAAAGCCTTCATTACGGTGCTGCTAACAATGCCACAGAGAAAGCAGGGATGCCCCTGTGTGCCAGCCTCCAGGTGATTATAACATTTGGGTAAATTGTCTTTTGTCTCGCTGGAGGGAGGACGGCAGGGGGGGGGATGTGGGGGAGACTCGCTCGGCCATTTTGCAGCAGAAGCCACAAGGGAAGCACCGTGGCGAGGTAGCCCGGGTTTGTGGCAGGAGCCCCAGCCGGCAGCAGAACCCGGCTACCAGCCCCCCTCCACCAGACAGACTTGGGGGGTTGGGCACGTGACTTGCCCTCTCTGGGGCTCAGGTTTCTCATCTGTCAGGGGAAGGCAGTGGCCTTGAGATGAGGGGAGTCTTGGTTTGTCAGTGGCGTTGAAAGACTTGTTCAATGGCCGGCTTTTGCTCAACCAAGCAGGCAGAGAACTATCTTGGGAAGAGAAGCACCACCGCAATCTTACACTCTTTGGGTGTGCACTTTTTATATCTCAGGCTGCTAGGAAGGCCCTTGGTTCTTTCCTTCTTTCATTAGTAAACTCCGATTTCTCACTTGGAACCAGCTCTCATGTCATCCTTAGCTTTGGAGTCAGCTGACCTGGGTTTAAATGCCAGCTCTGCTATCAGTTTGACTCTGAGCAGGCATTTACCTCGCTTCAGTTTCATCATCTGTAAAGTTGGAATAATAAAGGTACCCATTTTGCAGGGGATATTGTGGGGATTAAATGTAATGAAATAAAAATAATACATGTAAAGTGCTTAGACCAGTGCCTGGAACACAGTAAGCATTCAGTAAATGCTAGACATTATTATTAGTAATAGTAGTATTTCTTTTTTAGAGATAGCATCTCACTCTGTCACCCAGGCTGGAGTGCAGTGATGTAATCATAGCTCACTGCAGCCTCTAATTCCTGACTGTAAGCAATCCTCCCACCTTAGCCTCCAGAGTAGCTGAGACTACAAGCATGTGCCACCTGGCTAATTTTTTTTTTTTTTGAGACAGGGTCTTGCTATGTTGCCCAGGCTGGTCTCGAATCCTGCCCTCAAGTGATCCTACTGTCTAGGCCTCCCAATGTGCTGGGCTTACAGGTGTAAGCCACCTTGCCAAGCCTGATTGTTATTAATATCCTGCTTTTTCACCTGAAATAGAATATGGATACTTTTGTATATCAATAGATCTATTTCTTCACTGCCATTTTTAATGACTGCATTGTATTCTATTGCAAGAATATACCATATGTTATTGAACTAGTCCTCCCCTGTTGGACACTGGGGATGTTTACAGTTTCCAACTGTTTAAACAATGCCAGAGACACTTTAGAAGGTCAAAGTGTTCTTTCATTTTCTAGGTGTTTACTGTGCGGTTTAGATTTCACCCCTTTCTAAAGTTGGGTGGGGGCAAATGAACACTGGTGTCTGGGTGTCTTGCCCATGCCTCTTGTGACAGAGGATCTTGGAGCTGGCCAGGCAAAGTTGAAGCAGAAAGCCTCAAAGGGCAGATGAGCCTGAGTGTGAGTCCCAGCTCCTGCCAAATTTCCTGGGGAAATCCTTTAACCTACTGAGCCTCAGTTTCCCCATTGTCAAAGAGGGGTCACACGAGTACTCCCCTCTCCCTTAGTTGAGTGTCTGGTGCAGGGTAAACGCTCAATCACTGTTAGCTCTCACCGCCATCATCATCTTCATCCTCCTTGTCCTCACTCTGGTGACACCAGCTGGCATCCTCCCAAAGACTCCAAATCACACAAGCCAGGTCACTTTTCAGACCCCAATTCACACCCCTTCTCCCCACTGTCCATTTAATGGAGTGTACATTCAAATGAGGCTTGTGGTCTTGATTTTAAATTCTGTCTGTAACCCACAGGTTCAAATGCAAAAGGGCCCTCTCTGCAAATAATCACTGGTGTGTGATATTTTTAAGAAGCCAAAGCCATTGTTTCTGATTGAAGGAAAGTTGGTGCTATTTTGAAGAGCAGCGCGATTAAGCGGTGGCGTTATCTCTTTAACCATTGGGAATTATGTGCTGTTTGAAAGATTTGTGAGCTCTAGGACATTTGCCAGATGTGCTTGATTCGACATTTCAGACAACAAAGGGGATAATGTTGGCGGGAATCTTGACGGCATTTCTGATGATCAGGATATTCTTTGAGGATGGTACTGAGACCTTTCGGGGAAGAATTTCAGCTTTTACATAAACTAATTTGGGATGCTCACTCTCTGTCTTCCACAAAGCAAATTTAGTTCATTGTTAGTTGTATATGTTAAAATGGTTACGAGGGTTTTTTCTTTGAATATTAATAATGTGCCTTTCATCTGAGACACTCGCATGGGGTATCATTAATTGGGGGGAGGGAGTAGGGATTAGTGGTACAGTTATTTTGCAAATGATTCCTGCTAGTAACATTGAGACAAGCAACCACTCCATGAAAGAGATACACGTACAAACTGCCAGCGTGGCTCTGGCTCATCCTTCCGGAGAGGAACGAAAGGGATGTGTAGGAGGGGGAAGGGTTAGAGTTAATCTCCCAATTTCCCATCACAGTAAAGGTAATTATCCCAAATATCTTTAAATGCTTCCTTATTGGCTCACAGTGTATAAAGGACCCTTTTTCAAATAAGGTAGCATCTGATTTGGGGCCCGGTGGTGTTTTTGTCGTAAGACTCTAAAATGGACCTTTTCATTCATTTATGAATCTTACTGAGCTCCCACCAGGTGCCAGGAGCTGTGTTTGGTGGAGGAACAACTATGAATCAGACATGCCCCTGTCTAGGAGAGGAGATGGATGAGTACAGAATAAACTAGGCCATGAAGCAGGCAAGAAAAACAAAAAGAACAGGCTTTGGGAAGATTTGGGCTTGAATCTGACTCCCTCACTAGCCGTGTGACTGTGAGCAAGTTATGAACCTATATGAGACCAGGTGTCCTCATTGCAAACTGTGTCTCACGCAAATTACCCACCTGGGGTGGCAGGAAAGACAGAAGAGGTAAGCTGGAAAGGTGCCTGGCACAGGGCCTGGCAAAGATCCGCCACGATGAGCCTTCCCTGCCCAGCTTCATCTCCCTGAGCTGTGGACGCACAGGTGAACCACAAGCCCTTCTTTGGGGTTGCATGGCCTTCTGTTATGTGCTAAGCATCGAGAGATGAGGAAGACTGAGATTGGTGGAGAAAAGAGGGAAGAGCGTTCTGCACCGGGGGAATATATGAGATGAGAATAGGCAGTAGAAAGTGCTGGGTGCATTTATCAATGGATGGCAGCTAGTCTGTCTGGACTAGCTCATGGGCTGGAAGAGACGGCAGGATGGAAGC
>RJWJ010005617.1:0-67256 GCA_004363605.1 Indri indri | reverse complement strand
GAATGGGACCAAACGCAGGCCCTGCGATTCCCATCCCCTCTGCCGCTTGGCTCCGGGAGGGGAAGAAGCTGCGCAAAGGACAGGGGCAGTAAGAGGTCCCGCCCTCGGGCAAGAGGCCGACTACCCAGCGGCCTTTTCCAACCCTGGCGAAACAGATGCCTCCGTAAAAATGCCCCCAGTCCCCCAACCCCGCGCTGCCTGAATCTTTGGCTCCAACGCTGCCGGAAGCGACGATGTTCTGACTTCAGACCGGGCAAAGCCGTCGGGTCGCCGAGGGTCAGTTTGTCGGTTAGGAAAATAGGAAAGCTCGGGTCCCTCACCAGCTGATGGAAGCTTTCAGAAGGAGCAGTGCCCTACCAGGGTGCTCTTCTGCCTGCCATGCTGCCTTGCCCACGCCTCAACTGAGGGAAAGTTTGGGGACAGTTTTAGGGGGAGAGGCACTCTCGGCCCCGAGGGTGACCCAGGCACTTACCTTGTTCTTGTTACAGCTGCCTTGAGTCTCATGGGAAGACTGGGCGGGCAGCCAGGGCCACGATGTCCTGGCCTCTGTGGCTGGGGAGGGCCACGGCGGAGGGTGGGGTTTCGGCAGAGCCGTCGGGACTGATGCGTCACAATGAAAAATGTAACCATGGCAATGCCCCACGCGGTGGTTCTATGGCGTAGTGGTTATCACGTCCGCTTTACACGCGGAAAGTGCTGGGTTCAAGCCTTATTGGAACCACGGTGAGGTGATGATATCTAACATCTCTTTAAAAAATGTTTTTGGAGTGTTTTTTATCGCAGAAGCGAAATGACAGATGCCCTCTCCTATCCTACAAGATCAAGGACGCCATCATCCGACCTGAGAAATAGCGGAGGGGGGTTCACGACGGAGTCCTGGTCTCAAGGACTCCCCAGGCCGGCCGGACCCTGCGCCACCTCTCCTCCCGCTACTCCGGGGCGGCCTCGGAAAATCGGGCGCCCTGCAAGCCGGGACAGGCCGGCCCCCCAAGCCTCCGGATACAATGTGGCAATACAGCCGCGCTTGGAATGCAGTTGAATTATTAAAGGTTTATTATCATTACGAGCATGATTAAAAGTTTAATTTTTCATTAAACTCTAAAATACAGAGCAGGAAATAAAAACCAAAAAACCATCCTTTTTCAGGCAGCAGTAGACTTTGTGGAATAGACATTAGTCCGTTTTAAGTGAAGAATTCATACACACACAGAATAAATGCCAAGCTTGTAGACACCCAATAAATGCTGGTTGAATGACCAAACATGTCTCCAGTTCCTTTTTGTTTCTCTTTACTATTTCATCACACTTTCGTTTGGGAGGGTTTCTTGTTTTCTTTAATGTTGGCCTTTGGGGTCCTGGGGGCTGAGGGTGTGGGCGGGGGATGGGGGGCGGCAAAGAACTGAAAAGAGAAGGGGAAACTCGGTATTTTACTCTGCATTGTTCAACACAGTTTTGCGTCTTTTGCAGTGTATAAATTTGCGTCTTTTTCTAACTCAAGAGTATAACACGTGGCTTTTACAATCACTTCATCAACTTTATTGTTTTTAACCACCTTAACCATTTTTAAGTGCACAGTTCGGTAGAGTGAAGTAGATTCACATTGTTGTGAAACAGATCTCCAGAACTTCATCTTGCAAAATCGAAACTACACCTATTCAACAAGCCCCCTTTTCCTCCCATCAACTTTATTCTTAATTCGTATGTGAAATTAATAGCTAATTTTGTCAAGCACCGTTCTAAATATTTTATATATATCACCCTATTTAAGCCTCAAAATAACTCTTATGGAGTAGGCATTATTATCATAATGCAGATGAGAAAATTGAGGCACAGAGAGGTTGATCACTTGCCTGGAGGTCACAATGTAACAAGCATTAGCTGGGATTTGTACCCAGTCTAGCTTGGGAATCGATGCTCTTAGCTCCACTGGGCTGCACTGCCTCTCCTAATTTACTTAACCAGCCCCCTAATCTTGCCCATTTACATCATTTCCAATTTTTGGCTATTACAAGCAACACGACAACGCACATCTTTGTGTGTAACTGCCCCGCGCCCCCCACCCCCAACATTTAGTATTTTCCTGAATGACTAGATACGAACATGAGGCCAAGTTGCTTTCTAAGAAGGGAATACATGGCATTTTCATACAATTGGAGAATGTTAGTGCTCATCTGGCAGGAAATTGCTCAATGTCACCCCCTAGAAGATGATGGCAGAGAAAGGATTAAGACCTGAGTCTTCTCATTCTAGTTCCTATTTCCCTCCATTGCTTCCCTGGTTACATTTAAATGAAACCAATATCTTTCTTGCTAAACCAACCTCAGTTGATGCTAGTATCTTCTGTGAGGCTTCCTTGTTGCGGCAGGTAGCTGTGTGGGTTAACTTGATGGGGCTCAGCTGAAGACATAAGAACTAAATGGAATAAGATGCTTAATGCGGCCAGTGCTCAAGTTAATCCCCTGTTCCCGGGCGAGCTCTCCACTTCAGTAAGGTAGGGCCGTGGCCAAGGACGAGGGGAAAATGCCACGCAAGATAGAAGGCTTCTTGTTACTACTTCTCTTTGGCTATGAAGGTATGTGCTATTCAACCGCTAGCATTCATTACATACTTAATAAGATAATTTAATGAATGATATAGTTGATAAATAGGAATTTAACCTGAATAATGATATTAATAGCAACATGTGTTAATTAATTAACCTGTGTTATTAATGAACAACAGTTTCTTTCTGCGGATGTAGTCCTCTTTGTCTTGCCACTGGCTTTCCAGTTTTGCGAGGAGCCTTCTAAAGTTCAAAGATGCTTAAAATCTGACAGAAAGAAAGAAGGCTCTCAGAAATTGTATAAAATAGCTATAAATTGCAATACTTAATGAGAAAATATGGCATATTCTTGAAAATTTTTAGGAGTCAAAGTTAGAGCGATTGTAGAATTTAATCTTCCAAACCCGGATACTGTTGCGGGTAGAGGAGGATGCTATTAATAATTCTGCTGGGACAACAGGTGTAAATCAGGACTCTCCAGGGCAAATCGGGACATGAGGTCACCCTAGTTTAAATATGGATTAATGTAACACGTCGAGTACCACTGAAATCTAATAAAAAACATAATCCAACTGAAAGTCAGGAAGCCCCCAAGACGCAATACACTCAATCATTTAAAAAAGTCTAAATATGGCCCTACAGAAATGATATGATTAAATAAGGAAAAATTAACGACAAATCTCTAAAATGTCATCCAATTCAACTTTTCAGGTTTCTCTCAATCTTTGAAATAACATTCTTTCATGGCTCTCTCAATTCTTAACTCATCAACTCAGAATTTCTTCTCTGGTTCATTCAGACATTGGAAATTGGTTGAATGTCTTCTTCGTGGTCATTGTGCACTTGGGTTACAGGCAATAAATGAGGAGGGCAGGGAGGCGGAGGACTGGTAGACAGGACTGGTAGACAACGAAACTCACAAGTAGAGTTAGAATCTTTGGTTTCAATCATTCTCCTTTCTACCCTCTCGCTATATTTTATTGGTAAAGTATTTGGAAAGACTTGCGAAAATATAATCCCAAGGTCATTTTGGAAACCCCAAGATAAATTTCTAAGTAGGGATCATTTAGACCAATTGTCCATTGTTATTTTTTCCCCTTGTAATAGTCAGCAACTTGTCCCAGTAACTCTTAATACTTTAAGATGCTTTCGGTGTTTTTTTCCTTTATACTCCTCACTCTTTCCTAGGCGAGAAAATCTAAGCAGAGTCTTCCGAGGCTTAGATCCAAATACCCCTGGATCTCAGATATCCACTGTGTTCCACCTCAGATTTCTTTGTGATTGGCATGGAAATTCATTCATTCATTCCTTTGTCCATTCATTCAAGAGCTCATCCCTGAGTATCTGCTCCGGGGCAAACATTGTGTAAGAATTGGATATGCCAGGCAGATCCTTGTTGCTTTCAAAGTGCTGAGTCTAACAACCTTGCTCTGTGACCCCCAAATGAGAAGTCCTATAAAAAAAGCAGTTTTAAGTAAGACCTGCCCATTTAGTGGATATCAATAATAAAAGACAGGCTGTCAGGAGGCACGGAGGACAGCACTCTTTCCTGTGCTATAGCTTACCAATCTTTCTGCATGGCTGGGGAGCTCCAGAAATGTCCACGAAGAGCAGAGAGTATCATCTGTTCAGGCAGCATGGAATGTGGTCGAGTGGGAAGGCTTGGGGAGCTGAAATTCTCTTACCAACCTAACCCAGGCCCTCCGCCCTTGCACTGTTTAGAAGGAAACCAGCCAGCCAAAAATGGCCAGTGTGGCTTGGTGACCTACTGTGTGCTTTACCCTGAGCCAGAGGGGTGCTCCAGGAGACAGAGGAGAAAATACAGGATGCGATTTCTGCACCGACTAAGATGGATGACATATGGCCAACATGCATGGGAAAGACGCTTTCCATTGCACAGCTGGGAACCTGAAGACAAAGGTTCTCTGTCTAATTCACTCTTCACTGTTTCTGTTCTTCGGCGGCGGTGGCTCCTCATTACGGTGATAAGGTAAATGGGTTGACTTCACTTACACGTTGGGTGAAGGTTCATTTGGGAGAGCACACATTATCATGGCAAAGCTCTCCCTAGGTCTTATAGCCGAGCCAGGCTACTATTTATCTTCCACTACACATTTTGGATTCAATGCCAATAATGATTTTAAAAATACCCATCTTCTTAAAATATAGTAGTCTATTATTTAATCATTTTTATTCTGTAAAAACAAATGAAGAAAAGTCATCCGGCCTCATCTTGCAGGTGAACGTGCCCCGCTGCAGGTGCATCAGCCAGCACGGATTGCAGATTTTTTTTTAAAAGCGGCTTTATTGAGGGTAATTTACATACCATTAAATTCACCCATTTAAAGTGTGTAATTCAATAGTTTGTAGTATATTTACAGATTTGTGGAGCACACAATGTATTTTTAGAGCATTTTCGTTACCCCCAAACATTAAGCACTCACTCCCCACTCTCCCAGCCTCTGGCAACCATAAATCTACTCTCTGTCTCTGTAGATTTGCCAATTCTGGACATTTCATTTAAATGCAACCATACAACATATGGTCTTTTGTCTCTCGCTCAGCATACGTCTTTGAGGTTCATCTGTGTGGAAGCATGTGCGGATAACAGATTTACCCATGAATATGCCTGTCACCTAAAATAGTAATGCTTTCACACCAGAAGCAATTTCCTTCTTTCTTCTTCACAAGAGGGACATTATTGCAGCCTACTGTTTTCCTTTTGTGTCTTAAACCTGTTTCTCAAGTACATTGAAGCTGGATACAGTTGTTACCATTCATAATTTTATGCTTTCTCCTCGGTTTCATCTCTTTCCATGGGAAGGAACACTGTGTGTTTACTGATACCCGATCAAAGAGACTAAAACAGTCTTTTTCTCTGTGTACCTAATGCGTGCTTTTCCTCTTGGGCTTGCAAGGTACATTTCAAGAAATAGGCATGCCTTGAATTTTCTTGCAGTGGTGACAAAGGTTTCCCCAGTGGGGTGGCATTTTGGTTCAAAAGGCAGAACGAGCCCATATTGCATGAATCTAAGATTGGTGAGATGTCTAGACTGGTGAGTGTCAGACATGTCACGTAACCCGTCAAGGAATCACGAAACCAGTCCGAGGAGGGAGAAAAATATGCAAGCACGCAATCGAAATCTTCTACTATTTTTCCTTTAAAGGCTGATGTTTTTTCTTTTTCTCATTCCAACAACGTGATTTTCCAGTATGATAATATATTGTAGTCGCAAATGCTTTTGCTTTTGTTCTCCAGTTTTTTGGTGATTAACTCTTGGGGGGGGGAGCGGGGGGGACTATAGCAGCCACGTTCCTTCTCCCTTGGTGACAGCTTTTCCTGTAAAATGCTTGTTGTTTCTTCTTTCTCTGCTCATTTCCATAAAGATCTGGCACCTCAGAATCCCAGGCTGCCTAGAGACAAATGCTTTCTGGGGAGGGGAGCCTGAGAGGAAACAAAATGCAAGACAGCAGCCCCAGCTCGCACACAGGCATTGGCTCTGAAGCCAGGCCTTCCTCTTCCGCCTCTTCCTCGCCACAGGTCGACAGGACCTGGATCCCTGAATCAATCGCCACCTTGCCTTTTTGCCTTGTGCTTTGCTTCCGCGGAATGTGGAAACTGCTCAGCGCCCACCCATGGCCCCTGAGTAACACAAAAGTCCCCGAAGGCCCAGTCGCTGAGCCTCCTTTGAACTCCGGGTTTGCTCAGCTGCAGCTGAATAGACCAGACCCTCTTCGGTGGCAGACGCCACCTTTGAGCCAAGTTGATTTGGTTATTAAAGCCACAACGTCAGTGACCAACACCCCACCTTTGGTCCCCCAAAAAGAGGGTCTTGGCATAATTGATGTTGGCCCAACTGACAGGGCCTTTCAGAAACTGCCTCTCAGCCAGCCCCAGCTGCTCTCGGGGCTGAGGGTGGGGTTAGCAGCCCCAAGTCAATACTTAGCACTGGACACTAATCGCCCATTTCCTTTGTATTTCTTGATGAACAGCTACAGGACCGAGTCTGTGAGCTCACGCAGACGTTAACTCCGAAGAGCACAGGGCACCACCCATCCTCTCTGGGCTTCCCCCTGAGCTCCAGAAGCATCCATCCAGCCGCCCACTCACTTGGGTGTCCCCTGGGCCTCTCAAGCTCGCTATGTCCCAAAAAGAACATCTTCCGCCCCGTCTTCCCCAAATCCCTTCTTCCCCTCAGTAAATGACAGCCCTGTCCTCCCAGTTGCACGAGCCTCGGACTTCTCTTTCTTTTACACGGCGTGTGTAATCCGCCAGCGGATCCTGTTAGCACTACTTTCCAAATACGGTAAGGAGCCAGCCACTTCTCATCATCTCCACTGCCACCGCCCTGGGCCAAGCCACCGTCATCTCTGCCCTGGAGGAGTGCACTCACCTCTGAACTGGACTCTGTTGCCACCCTCGCCCTGGCCAGTCTAGTCTACAACACAGCCTCAGAGGGAGCCTTTGACACCATGGTCAGTCGTGTCCCTCCTCTCCTCAAGTCCCTCCAAAGTCTCACGCGGGGTAAATGCCAAGGTCCTCACGTGGCCCACAAGGCCTCGCAGGAACTGCCTTCCCCAAACCCTCCAATCTCCTCATCTCCTAAAACTCTCTATTCTCTGGCTCCAGCCCCTGGGTCTCCTTGCTCTTTCTAGAACATGCCAAGCAAACGCCCACCTCAGGGGCTTTTACTTGCTATTCCCTCTGCCTGGAAGTATCTAGAACTTTCCCTTTGCCCACAAATATATTGCCTCCTTCAAGTCTTTGCTCCAACATCACCCTCTCAGTGAGGGTTTCCCTAAGCCTACCGGTTCCTGTCCCCCCACCTCCTTGCTTTTTTGTGTGTACAGCAGTCATCATCATTTTGTATACTATATATTTTATTTGTTCATTGGCTCATTAATTTATTCTTCTCCCCTACACACACACACACACACACACACACGCCTATAAACGTTATGAGGGCAGGTGTTTTTCCTGTTTTGTTTACTGCTATATCCCCAGCACCTAAAACCTAAAGCTGGGACTGGAATATAGTAGATGCTCAATAAATATTAGCTGAATGAATGAAATACATGCAAGCTTTGGGGCCAGGCATTATCAACTACCTTTTGTATCAATTTCTATAATCATACAGGCGCTTAAAGCTGTGGACAAGAAAAAGGTGACCCGCGAAGGCAAGAGCAAGTGCTGAATTGGGGGACAGGAAAAGTCCTCTTTATAGGGAAAGGGATACTCAGGCAGAGAGGTCGGGGGAGGGCGACAGCATTTGTGGCAAAGAAACTGTATGGACAGAGGCATGAGGCAGTCTGGCAAGCAGCGCAGGGTGCACAAGATACATCTGGAGAAGTGGGCAAGAGATAGATCACGCAAGCCCTTGGAGGACATATTATTATTATAGTCATCTTAGGGATGAGGAAACGGAGAGATACTAATGAACGTCAGAGGTGGAACTCGGACCCTGGCAATGGGGACCCACCAAAGGGTTTTGAGCAGGCAAGTGACATGATCAGGTCTGCATTTCATCCAGCTGAGGCAACAGCTCTCTTCTGCAGGGAGAGGCTCCGGGGAGTTGGGTAGAGCCGAGAAACGGGCAGTGGCAGCGGGTGGAGAGGAGAGAGGGCCCGCGGGCCACTGGATGCAGGGGTTTAGGCACAAGAGAAAGCTAGGGCAAGCCCCGGGTCTCTGGGTGGGGTGGTAGGTGGATGGCAGAGCCATTTAGCGGGTCGGAAATAGAGAAAGGAGAAAGTCTGAGGACAGAGATGAGTATTGTTGTTTGTGAGATGCATCCACGCTGTGGAGTGTAGTTACAGATTGTCGATTTTCATTGCGCTCTAGTGTTCCATTGTGTGAGTACCGCGATGTAGCCACTCTACTCTTGATGGACATATGAGTGTTTCCGGTTTGGGGGTATTACAAATACTGCTGCTTTGAATAATTTAGTACATGTTTTTGGTTTTATTTTTTAAGAATATGTGTATTTCTGGTGGGTAACCACTTAGAAGTGGAATTGCCAGGTCATAGGGCACATGTATGTTCCACCTTAGTATAAATTGACAAACAGTCTTCCAAAGAGGCTAGACCCCCTTACACCCCCACCAGCAACATGTGAGAGTTCAGGTTGCCCCATGGCCTTGAGTCCAGTTTTAGACAGCAAGAGACATCGACAGGGAGATACCCCATAGGCCATTCAATGCAAGAGTCTGAACCTTGGATTTAGCACCACGTATGGGGTAGGTGGAGGAAGCAGAGCTCTCAAGGAGACTGAGAGCTTTATCCAGAGTGGTGGAAGCTAAAGGAAGACGGGAGGGACTGATAGCACCCAACACTGCAGTGTGAGATGGAAGGTCAGTGTTGGGAACAGTCCATTGGATTTGAAAATAAGAAGTTGCTGGTAACTTCCTTTGTCAGCACAGGGTTTGGCACCATAGTACTTACTGTCTTAGTTTATTTAGGCAGCTGTAATAAAATCCTATAAACTGGGTGGCTTATAAACCAAGAAACTTATTTCTCACAGTTCTGTAGGCTGGGAAGTTCATAGTCAAGGTGCCAGCAGATTTAGCGTCCAGTGAGGGCCTGCTTTCTGGTTCATAGACAGTGCCTTCTTGCTGTGTCTTCACATGGTGGAAGGGGCGAGCTAGCTTTCTGGGATCTCTTTTATAAGCACACTCACCCCATTCATGAGGGTAGAGCCTATTCACCTCCCAAAGGCCCCGCCTCCTAACATTATCACATTGGTGATTAGGTTTCAATATATGAATTTTTGGGGGACACAAACATCCAGACTGTAGCAGGGGCTATGGTAGCCTCCTACCAAGATGGCACTCCCTAACCTTCATTGCTACCTGAGAGGGTCAGTTCGGCCCATAGTGGGTACATAACTGGTGGAACAAGGGCCTAGGAGAGACAGCAGTGTGGTGGTTGCAGTTGAAGGGTGGCCCTGAATCTCCCCAGGCTAAGAGACATGCGCCCTTGACTCCCATTGCAGCCTATGCATAATCCACCGCGTACTCACCACGTGCATTGTTGGTGGTCTGGCTTCTCCCCAGTCTTCAAGCTCCTTGTGGATGGAGAGTGAGGCTCCCATTTCAGAAAGCCCAGGCCCTAGTACAGTGCCAGGCTCACAGTGGACAGCAAAAGTGGTTGCTGAATGGGTAAAAATGTATTATTTAAATGATAGCTTTTGTATTGGTGATGAAAAAGATGAGACCATTCCTTTCCTCTCTACATCAATCTGAAAGCTTTTTGTGGGCATCGGATTCACTTTTTAAATAGCAAAATGGTTAAAGGAGTGACTTTTGTTTCCCATTTTCTACACTCAGATTTTGTTTGAAATTTTTACAGTAGGGTATGTGTTGCTTTTATAGTCAGAAAAGAAATAAAGGTATTTGTTTTGTTGAAAATGGGAAATGGAGTTTTGGTGCTAACTGGGAGAAAAAGTAGCATCTTTTCCTCAATCGTTGCAAGGTTTAGGGCTGAGACCCCCTATGGAAAAAGACAGATTAACAAGAGAAAAGCACACAAATTTATTTAATAAGTTTCATGCGGCACGAGAGCCTTCAGAAATGCAGACCCAAAGAAACGGGAAGATCTGTGGATTTTTATGGACAGTCACAAAGAAATATGATTGGAGGACAAAAGGGTATGATCTAACGGTGATCAACTGGGGATAACAATCTGTTCAGATTCTTCTTGGTGGCCTTGTGTGACGTTTCTTCCCTCCAGGTGTAGGGCAGCACACCTGTCCCGTGAGGGTCTTCAGAGAAGAAGGGGGGAGGGGAATTTTAGTTTCTATGGCCAGGCTCAGGAGAAAGGGGGTGGAACAAGGTCAGAGTGACCTTTTTTTTTCTAGAAGATAAACATTTATTGAATGCATGTATAAATTAGTCAAGATCCTTGCCCTAAGGGGCTAACAATCTTGGATGACACATACATTATTTAATGAAACATATTTAAACCTTGGTCCTCCTGGACCTGCCAGATGGGGAAGGAAAACACAATACCAGAAGATTATTCACAAGCGTGGTCAAAGCTTGTTAGGAAAAACAGTGGGTTGAGCAGTTTTGTTGAAGATCCCACTTCAGTGAATTGCGGGTCATAACATTTGAGAGGTAATAATTACGCTGAATGAAAGAAGCCTGCTCCCCCGCCCCCGTGCATATTGTATGATGCCAGTATATAAAACTTTAGCATGTGCAAATTTATCTGCAGTGACGGAAAGTAGATCTGCAGTTGCTAAGAGATATGACGGGGAAGGACAGGATGGACCAATTACAAAGAGCAGGGAGTACCTGGCGGGTGAATATATTCACTACCTTGATTTTGGTGATTTCATGGGTGTATACATATACAAAATGTATCCGACTGTACATTTAAAAATGTGATTTTCAATTATTCAATAAAGTTGTCTTTTAAAAAGAGATAAGATAGAATCGGGTCACAGAAGGTCAGACTGAGGAACTCTTGAAGTCTCTGGGAGCAGAAAGACTATGTGTATAAAGCAATGTTTAAAGAAAATTAAACTGATTGTGGTCTTCCGAGTAGACAGGGGAGAATAACGTTTAGTGAACTATCTCTAGTAGCCAAACCTGGGCTGGTGTGAGGGCAAAGGAAACGGACAGACGAATACGTATGTATTAGACCCAGGGAACGACCTACAGTCTTTGGTTCGGGTTTGTGGTGTATGCGGGTCTGCGGGTGATGTCTATCTCTAGAGGGTAAAGAATGGTCCTATAGTTAAACCAAGAAGAATTTTTACTGGTAGCAACAGGAGAGGCTAGAGGAAGAGCATGATTTGGGGTAAGAAGATGACTTCGCACTTTGGACGAGGAGAGAGTAATATTTAAAGACGCTGAGACACGGAGAGGGGGTTGGGAACTGGTTTGCTTGAGCTCGCAGGCAGAGGCCAGGCCCGGTTAGCGGAGGTGAGACCACGCCTCGACTCCACGCTGGATCCCGGCAGCCTGGAACCTTAATCCTCAACCGCTGATTCCTCAAGTTCCACTCCTGGAGCTGAGGCAGATGTTTGTGCAAGTCCCGCCTACGTATCCAGTGGCGATCTGGGGAGAACACCTCCGGGGACACCGGGGGTGGCAGGGGTGGGGGCGCCCGTGGCCGGCGCATGCGCGCGGTGCCCAGGGAGGCGGCCTGGAAGCGAGGGAGCGCGCGCCCTTCACGTGACCCGGCCCGCGGGTGGCGGCGCACACGACGCGCCTCTGACGTGGTCTGTCTCCAGCCCCGTCGCCGGCCGTGGAGGCGGGCGCGGGCGCGTCCCTGTGGCCAGTCACCCGAAGGAGTTCCAGAGTGACCTTCTTGCTTCTGTGGTTTTCTTAATTTCCTTCAGCCTAAAGTGTTCAGGGGCCATATTTGGGGGTAGCGTTTCCTGCACCCCATCAGTGCTTTAAGCCAGTGCTGGAGATGTCTGTGTCTGTGTTACCCAGTACAGTAGCCACCAGCCCCGTGTGCCTATGAAGCACTTGACATGGGACTGGTACGACTGAGGAATTTTTAATTTCGTTAATTTTAATCTAAATTCCAGTGGCCACATAGGACTGACTGGTGGCTACTGTATTGGGCAGTGCGGCTTTAAGCAATCAATTTATGCTAATATATATAAACTCTTTTCCTACCAAATTGTGTATTCATTGTCTTTATACTTCTCAAAAGATAGTTTGTTAGTTTTACGTTCAATTTTGCACACTTTCGATTTTCCCACATTATTTATACAGTATTTGTACTTCATGGTTTGATATTTCCTGTACATTATGGACAAACCTAAAAAAGAGTTTCGACACAATGTCCTAACCCTAAATAAAGTAAATGTGGCCCAGCGAGGGACCTGGGCGGGAATCCAGTCCTTAATAGCACGCCCGGCAGGCACGAGGGCGACGGGGATGACAGTGATCACGAAGAGTTAATAAGTAAAAATAAAGGCTCACATCGTTAATGTTAAGTGGAAAAAGAAAGCAGGATACAACATTGTTTTGATAGTAGGCTCTCAAATAGGTTTAAAAAAACAAAGAAAAATGACTGGAAATATTTATACTAAAATGTTAACAGCCTTGCCTTTGATGGTAAGAAATATAGGCCAGCCCACCCCCACTTCGCTGCATTAAAATATTCCCCCAAACTCCATAATGAACAATAATAATAATAATATTATCCTATTCTTTCTGTTTCATTTTACTGTCCCTAGTTTCTCAGCATCTGTGGATGCTTTTCCTGGCAGATATTTACTTAGCTCGACATCTTCCAGAAGGGACTTTTAACTTTCATGTGACTATTTTCATTTCACTTTGCCATGTAATGAGTGGCTTTGTTGAATTTCTCTCTCTTTTATTAATGTGCTTTTTCTTCTCTTGTCCTTTTGCTCAGCCACGCTGGGATTATCGTCCACTGAGGTATGTTGCAGTGAGAAGGCTGGGTACTGCTTTGGAAGAGTTTCCTAGCCAAAAATAATGTATAGGGCTATCACTTTTTTAAAAAATGTATTTTTAAAGGTCTCTTTTATTCCTTTCTGGTGGTGGCAATAGCATGTTTTACCTGGGCAAGCTCCAAGATGGGTGTTTTAATGAGAGCATAAAAGTAAACCAGGTCTTAACTCAGATGGCACAAGCTTGAATCCAGTACCTGTTAAAATTGGGTCCCCAGATAGAAAGCTCCAGGGGATGTGAGGTGTCCAACCTTGGATTGGGGTTCCCCAAGTCCCTAAAGCTAACTGTAATGGGAGTGTCTGTGAGATTATTAGCCGGGCTCTCACTGTGGCAGACATTTGCTCGTTTAGAATGAAAGATGAGTGGCACCTGTGTGTTAAGGCTGGCTTAATAATTGAAATCTGCTGTTGCAGCAAAGCTGCCATAAATAATGCATAAGAAATGAGCATGGTTTTTGAGCTTTCCGGTGGTGCCAGAACCACAGTCGCCTCTGCCTGACGTTTCTGACATCCTGCCCCTCTGGCTGCCTGTAGGATGAGGGTGAGGAACCCTGGTACCACAAGGCGTGCAAGTGCGATTGCCAAGGAGGAACCAACGCTCTGTGGTCTGCAAGCGCCACCTCCTTAGACTGCATACCAGGTGAGTGTCCCCTCTCCTTGGGGCGCCACATCGGAACAGTCCTTGGGAACACCCTATTTCTCCTCCTTCTTCCAACCTGGCAGAATTAACCCCTGAATACCACGCTCTGGGCTTTCTTCAGTTGGCCTCTGAGCTTCAAATCTCACACTGGCCACGGCTCTGAGAGGCTGCACCGAGGTCACTGTTCAGAAACAGTTTCCTGGATCTCCACTTGGCCTGGCTAAGATGGTAAGATGGGCCCTGATGTTCAATGAAATTGATGAATGGAACTGATTCAAAGTAAATGAATGGTAGGCAGCATGGAGTTGTAGAGCCAGAAAGACCAGAATTAGAATCCTGGCTGCATCACTTCTGAACTCTGGGACCGCCACTTTGTTCTTTTTCTGTGCAATGGAGGTGATATCACTGTGCCCAGATCCTTACTGCCCGCCAGAGAGCCACGTGCTTCCCACATGTTTCCCAGCCCCCAGGCAACCAGCTGGTGCCATCTGAGCAGGTGCAGCCAAGGTGAGCAGGCCACTTTCAAAATGAGGTGTGTAAGGGCTGGCACCCAACTCTCTGGCTCTCCCTTTCCCTGCCCTGAAGCCACCTGTTGAGATAGTGGCTTCTCCTTCAGCCTGGTCCCTGGGTGATTATGCGGAGCAGACCCCTGCCCATTCGCAATGAACAAGTCACTTGGGCGAAAAATAAACCTGCGTTGCGTGATGTGAAGCCTCTGAGGTTTCCGGAACAATTTGTTCTGCAGCAAAGGTAGCCTACCTTCACTAATAAATGCCTTCCTCTAAGACAGGGGCCACAAACTTTGCAAAGGAGCAGACAGTAAATATTTGTGGCTTTGTGGACCAAATGGTCTGTCCCAATTACTCAATTCTGCCCTTGTACACAGTTGAAAGCAGCCATAGATGATATGTAAATGCATACATATGCATTTGGCTACATGCAAATGGCTGTGTTCCAATAAAACTATTTACAAAACAGGCAGCCAGCCAGATTTGGCCCGAGGGCCCTAGTTTGTTGACCCGTGCTCTAAGGAGTGGTTACGAGGAATAAATAAGATGAGGCATTAAACCAGCTTGTTTTATACCCAGCAAACTAGTAAAGGTCACTTCCTTTTCTTCCTGCCTCCTAAGAGCTCACTCTGAGGAAGCAGTGAGCAGACCCAACTTGCAGAGAGGCCTGGGCTATCCCAGCAAATGTTTGCCTTGCTTAATCCTTTCCAGAGCTCAGGAGCCTATTTTGCATGAAACTGGCCCTGCGCCCCTCTCCGGGCTGTGGTGGCACCATGCAGTCTCATTGACTTTACGTAATCACCTAATAATAGCTCAGGGAGAGACAGGTTCCTGTGTCTGTGTGTGAGCCTCTCTTCATTATTGCATTAAATTTGCATTAAAATAGCAAATTGCTGCGTAGGGGGGCTGGAGTACAATGGTTTCTGCTGCCTTGGTTTCCTGTTTACTAAAGGGGTAGGAAGTTGTTTGTGAAGTCTATTCTCCAGGGAAACAGTGGGGTCCCGGGCATGAGCAGAGCAGTAAGCACCAGCTCAGGCAGCCATTAAATGTGGCTGTGCTCTGCTCAGCCGATACCGAACACCCTCCTCAATAACCCGTTTATAATGCACTTCCGCCGTCTTTTATCCTGTGCCTAGTATGTGCCCGGCACTGATAGGGAGACAGAAATGAAGGCATTGTCTCCACCTTGGAGAGATTTACCATTTAGTGGAAACAAATGTTCTTTTCACTAGAGACATCAGATGTACCGGAATTCCATCCCAAGGAAATTCTGAGAAAAAATTGAAAAGAGATTATTCATATGGATTGGCCTCATTGACCCAATCACCTGTGACAGTGAGAAGGGCTATGTGTTTGAGGGATGTGAAGTCGACCCCAGTCCCCCAGGCTGTCTCCTCTGCACAACTGCCATGAACTTGAAGTTCTAAAATGAGAGATTCCTTTGGCTTAAGCGTCCCCCCCCCCCACACACACACCGGCTAGTTTCTCGTTTTTGTCTTTTGAAACAACGCAGATATTTTCAGGAAGGGAAAAAACCCCACAACCTCAGTGTTAAATGTTCATTCATTGGTTTTAATTGATTCTTCCATGAAAGAGCTGATTGATGGCAGCAGGACCAGCCCTGGGCTTCCAAAAGTCACTTGCCCATCAGCGCTTCAGATTGTCACCAGTATGTCAAGAACGATGCTTGGTCTCTCTGGACCCCGAGATTCAGGGCTTCCATCTGAGCCTGGCTTAGGAGGGAAGAAGACCATAGAAGGCACAGAAGGACAGGGGGTCACTTGGAGGAGTTGGCAGGCGCGTGCGCTCTGGCTGTTAGCACCCCCCTGCCGCCGCAGAGCAGAAGGCTATGTGCACTGTGGCTCCTAATCTTCAGCTTAGCGCTATTACAGATACTGAACGCTCTGTCTTTTCTACCTTTGAGCCAAGATTACCCCAGCACTCGGAGAGCAGAAAATAGGGTAGGGAAGGTATCAACAGTATAAGAAATCCAGTGGTTCACTAATGCTTTACTTTGATTCTAGATTTTATATTCTATATTTGAATTTATAATCTCTTCTTCCATAAATATGACTCTATATATTTTATTCTATATTCTATTTTACTGTCATATATATTCAAGTCTAATATATGCATAATACTATTCATGTCTCCCAGGAATCTCTTGTCCAGAATGTCCCCGGGCTCTGTGTTTCTTTAGGTGGCATTCTTTATGTGCACGTCTGGCCTCCATGCCCGCAAATCCAGAACGTATTGACAGCAGAAAAAAGGCTAGAATGTTTAGTGTGAGCAGCTTGGATTAGCCGCGTATTGCAAATATACCTTTATCCATCCAATGATCAAGTCATGGCTCAAAGGAGCCACTTGAGCCCCCAAAGATGCAGGTTGTTCCTTAAGAGTGAAATGAGTGTAGAAACAGCTTTAATAGCTACAACGACAAAGTGACATTGCGTGGAAAACTTGGGCAGGTCATATTTTCTGTGCGTCTGGTGAGAATCCCTTAATTCTTTCGGCAACATTATTTATGGAGCTTTCTATCTAGTTTGTGCCGGAGTCAGAGTCTCTTTCTGATTAGGCCAAAGGGAGTTCTCCAGGCTGCAGTTAGCCTCTCCTTCCTCCCTGAGTTTCTGCAGCCTGTTTCTGACATTTCCTCTGCTTGTCCCCAGTGGCCATCCAGGGTCGGGGCGACAGTGTTTGCTTAATCCCTGCATTCATCCCTCCAGTCCACAGCCGGTGAGCGCCTAGCCCGTGCAGGCGTTCTGCTCAGTGACAAGTGACAGGCTGTGCTCGGGGAGGCCGCCCTGGAACCTGGCCTGCAGGATGAGCAGCTCTGCCCGGTGAAGCGGGAGGGGAGGGGACAACCTCAACCAGGACCTCAGAGGGAGGAAGAGGGGAGAGAGGCGTCAGGGAGGATCCCAGGGATGTGACTGGAGGGCAGCTTACTTCACAGCGCACAGAGCAGAAGAAACATCACATTTCCTATTTTCCGTGCTAAGTCCAGTTTGAGTTCCCCCTTGTTATGGCCCGTGAGGAGTCTAAAAACAGGATTTTTCAAGGTCGTTTCTCTCCCCCTTGGACTACACAAAGCCCCCGTGAGCTTGCAAGGGCTGCCTGGGAGCCAGCTGGGCTCAGGCCAGTGGCAGGCTCCTTGCCGGGCCCACAAGCTGTGCTGGAAGGTGGACACCTCTTGGTGGCTCCTCTTCCTCTGAGCCAAGCTCTGTCCTAGGGTCCTTCCCAAGTTTCCTGAGGGTGCTCAGAGCTCAGGGCTCCCGGGCCCATGGTCCAGCCCCTCAGGAGAAACTGCTACCTGAGCTGAGGCTGCCACCTCCTCCTCTAGGACAAGCAACTAGTTCCTTAGTTCCCGTTGAGGCCCAGATCTCCCAAGTCCAAAAGCCTGAGAGATGCTGGCAACAAGCATTCTCCTCTCTCAGACCTCTCTCTCTCTCCCCCCACCCCCCACACACACTACCTATTCGTGCTTGGGGCAAGGAGAGCACGCACCATTAGACACATGGAGCTGGCCTTGTTCTCTGGAGAAGGCGTGTGTGTGTGTGTCACGGGGGTGATGGGGACAGGACAGAGTAGGGTACAGGGTGCTGGATTTCCTCCCTATTGAGTCTTTGCCAGAAAAACATGCAAAACTCAAGAAGATATCAATTACAGTCTCACAAATTCACCCATCACGCCAACATGACCTGCTGCTTTTTGGCCAGGCACTATGCTCTACAAACTCCACAGTCTCCAAACATCATCTCACTTAAGCTTACGGCAATTCTATGAAGGCAGGTACTACTATCGTGCCCGTTTCACAGATGAGGAAACTGAGGCCCAGAGAGGGTAAGCAGCTTGCCCACACTCGGAGAGTGGGATCTGCTCCCAGTCTGCCGGGCTCCTGCAGGCCCCTGCACCTTGGCTGCGCAGGCCCCGCTCCAGATCAATCACATCAGAGTCTCTGGGTGTGTGGCCAGAGCAGCGGCGCATCTACGCTCCCCAGGTGACTCCAGGGTGCAGCCTAGGCTGAGACCCATTGGTCTAGAGTCTCTGCTTTGTGCCCTGGGCCAAACCACCAGGTATCGGGGTCAGGCGGCTGGGGAGCTAGGGGCGTCACTGCCTGACAGCCAGAGCACCGGGGAGCGGGCTTGGACGCTGGACGATGAAGGGCTCGGTTTGGACATACAGGACACAGGGCTCCTTTAGGTCAGGTGGGTGGAAATATTCCCCTGGAGAGTATCCGGGGGGTGGTGGGATGAGGCTTCGGGCCTGTGAGTCAGGCGTTGGCTCCCAGACACCAGCTGAAGCCACAGGGACAGTGAGATCATTGTTCCCCCTGGAGAATAAGTACAGCACCCAAGTCTGGACAAATAGGTCTTAGATCACAAAGGGAACAACAGACTCTCCGCTGCCTGAACGAGCCCTCACAGGTCTCCAAGGCCATTGCCACTGGCCAGGTCCCCGTGCGGGGTCTGCGGCCCACTCTTAACCATTCGACAGCTGAGTTGGGAAGACATGGCAAAAGGGATGTGAGGACAAAAGAGAGAAAGAGCCACATGCCAGGAATAAGGTGATCGGGAGAGGTGGTGACAATTTTTTCCTTCCCCTCTGCCTCCTCCCTCGGAGCTGGTGGCCCTGAACAAAAAAAAAAAAAAAAAAAGAAGGTTCGGTCGTCAGATGCTCGAGGTGGAGGGACCTCAGAGACAGGCACGGTTAGAATTTTACAGATTAAAAAACTGAGGTTAAGTGACAGCCAAGGGCCCAACCGCACCCCTGCTTTCTACGCTGGGCCCTGCGCCTCCTTCACGGGGGCCGGGGCTTGTCTTCCAGGCTGGAGGGGAGTCGATGGGCAGAGGAGCCCGCAAGCCCGCGGCCCTCAAATCCGCCAGCCAACAAAATGCCGCCCCTGGCAGGCCAAGGTTTTCAAAGTGCCCTTGGAGAGTGTGCTTGTTAAAAATGCAGACGCTCCGCAGCAGCGGACTCCTGGAGACTGCATTCTTAACAGGCTCCCCTGATGATTCGGCCATACCAGCAAGACCGAGTGGGCCAGAAAGCACTCCTCTCCTCTCCTCTCTCCCAGGAATTGACATTATTGCAGCAGACTCCCAAAGTTTTGGGTCCTTAATGAACTGCAGATGCGGTGCCTCACCTTCAGCCCCAAGGGGCTGCAGGCTCTGGTGGGAGTCGGGACTATTCCTTTGGTGCCAGAGGTCTGAAGCTGTCCTTCTGTTTTCAGCCTCTGGGGACAGGGCATGACTGTCTCTACAGGGGTTTTGGAGCCTCAGGATGGCGTTCAAGCTTTTGCATCCTTCATTCATTCAACCTTACTGACTTTTGAAAAATTGTCCAGAAAGACTTCCCTAGTTTTACAGCAAATATGTTCAGCTCTTCAACCTGAACTCAAATTTACACATGGAGAAAATAATGTGATTTGCCTTATTTGGAGTTTATCATTCACAATCAGACAAGTAGGAGAATGTATTGACATATGTTTATCATTTGTTTTCTACAGAAATTCAGTTAGGAACTGGGTTTAGTTACCAGAGACCCCCTAAATAGTGGCTTATTGAATGAGGAGTTGAGTTTTAACTCACATGCTAAAAAGACTAGGGGTTGGGAGTTGCTTAAGGCTATCAGGGTTGAGGTCTCTGCAGTTCTGTTGGCCTTATCCCCATGGTGCAGTGTGGCTACTGTTGCACCAGCCATCAGGTCTTCCTTCGGTCTAGGCAACAGGAAGGAAGAAGGGGCAAGCAAAATCCCCTTCAGACAGACCAGAAATCCCCAGCAGACATCCTCTTATATCTCACTGGTCAGAAAGTGTGTCATGTGGTCACTTCTAACTGCAAAAAAGGCTGGGAAAGATTTTTTGTCTTAGCTGGCCACATTGCTGCCTCCAATAAAGTTAGGGCTCTTTAGTGGAAAGGAAGGGGAGAATGAATACTGGGTTGGCGTTGGCAGTCTCTGACCAGGTAACCCAAGGCTGTTTTCAATGTGGGAGGAAGACAGACAAGAGGAAGCAGGAGACGATTAACATATAAGAACCACCTTTGGCTATTCCCATTTGGAAAAAGCAGTTCCTTTCAGCTGTTCCTGATTCAACAGACCCTCAGGCGATTTCACCCATTTTTTTTTTTTTTCCCATTAGACTGGTGAGAAAATTGCAATTTCCAAGTGGGAAGTCAGTCTGTCTTCTTGCCTCTCACCATCCTTTTGTTGTGTAATTGGCATCATCTGCTGCCCAAGGACAATTAGGGACCCTGATGTCATCACGCAGGATGGCTTAATCTGAGCTAATGAGGGAAATGACATTTAAGTAAGATAGTCCGCTGCACACCTTTTGGTGTTTAGATCCCTAAGTTGGTGGAGGAGGTGAAATATTTCTCAAACCCCACCCCCTTGCGAGGTTGCCATAGAACCACTTCCCTCTTTTCCGAATGTCGCGAGTCTCTATGGCAATCCCTTTATTTCGCCCTTCCCTCTCCTCTCGCATGAGTAGTGAACAGTTGAAGGCCCAGCTCTACCCACTGTGAACCATGCTGACAAGCAAAACATTCTCTGTCTGCAAGGCGCAAACGAGATGGGTTTGTTTCATTACTACAGTCACCTCGTGCTTGTTGAGTGTTGAGATATAAGTATTCGAATGTGCATTGTTTTTCCTTTCCCAGAATGCCCATATCACAAGCCCCTGGGTTTTGAGTCCGGGGAGGTCACGCCAGACCAGATCACCTGCTCCAACCCAGAGCAGTACGTGGGCTGGTATTCCTCGTGGACTGCAAACAAAGCCCGGCTCAACAGTCAAGGCTTTGGGTAAGCAGGGCAGTTGGCCCAGGGGTTTCTTTTTCCTGTGCTTTGAAAAAATGGGTCTAATAAATGAACGACACAGAATGCACTTATTTACCCAACAAATACTGACAGTGCCTCCCACGTGCCAAGGTCTGTGGACGCAGCAGCGGACAAGACGGATGAGGTCCTTGCCTGCAGAAAGCGCACCGTTTAGAGGAGGAGATAGACTGTGAGCACATCACACACTGGTTATTCAGCAAGCGAGATGAGCGCGGGGCAGAGGTGAAGACAGACCTCATCCATTTGACAGGCCAGGAAGGGCTTTCTAAGGAAAAGATGTTTGACCTGAGACTTGAAGTTGGGCAGGCGAGGGCGGGGAAGAGGCCCGGGGTGCAGCGCGTGCGAAGGCCTGAGTTGGGCTGATACCTCCAGGGTGTGGATGGGGAACATAGGGAAGGTGCGAGGCTAGAGCACAGGTGAGACGAGGAGGACACATAGGCGAAAGTCACATAGTAGGGGACCTTGGAAGTCACGTTAGTGACTGTGCCCCATTAGCCCTTGTTTTAGGGATAATGGGAGGCCCCTGGGTGCGTATTAGCATACAGGTTTGTGCTGTTGTAACAAAGAGCCCCACTGCAAAGTACAATGACTTAAACAACGTAAAAGTGTATTTCTCGCTCCCCTAAAAGTTTCACTAGGAACTCTAGGGCTGTTATGGCAGCTTAATGGTATCAGGGGCCCAGACTCCTTCTGCCTTGTTGTTCTGTCATCTTTAACATGAAGCCTCCCTCTTGAGGCCCAAGATGGCTCTAGCTTCCACCATCACAATCGCATCCTAGTCCGTGGGAGCACAGTGCACATGCTTTGCCTTTAAGGATACGAGCATATCGTATTGGCCATTTCTGCCCACATCCCATTGACCAGACTTCGGTCAGATGGGCCCACCTAGCTGCAAGGGAGACTGGGAAATGTCATATTAGCTGGGTGGCCATTTGCCCAGATGAAACTCTGGGGCTCTATCCCTAAAGGAAAATGGGAAGAGAACATTAGGAGGCGATTAGTGGACTCTGCCAGATACAGGTTTGAAGTCGAGGAGTATCACAAGCAGATTTGTGTTTTCACAAAAGTTCTCCGATTCCTGGGGGGTGGGCTGTTTAGTGGGGGCAAAAGCACTCCAGGGGGACTGGTGACATGGGCTGTGGCGAGCATGGAGGAGGACAGAGGCAGGAGTGGCCGCGTGGGGATGGAGAGAAGTAGAAAGACTAGAGAGCCGCTGGGAGACGGGGCTAACGGATGGCCCGGGTGCCGGGGCGGTGGAGAGGAGGGCCCGGGCTGGCTCTCAGGTGGCTGCACGGCGTCTGGGAGGGTGTGGTGGCACTCAGGGAGAGGAAGCCTGACGCTGACATGCTGCAAGACGTCCAGGGGAACTTGTCTGGCCGGCAACTGACTCTCGATCCGAAATTTAGAGAAGGTCCGGGATAGAAGTAAAAAGTCAGGAACCACCCAAGGAGCAAGTCTGGAAAAGAGAAGGCAGCCAAGGCTAAGTCCCGAGAAGCTAACGAATGGGCACGAACAGGAAAAGCAGGAAGGGAAGCTACTGTCGGTTTCCACAATTTACGAGGGACATAGCTAACCAACAAATTAGTTGCTTTGGCAGTTACTTGGCTTCACGCCTGTCAAAGCCCTTCCAGATCCAGGCGGGTCAGTGCTCGGAATGCAGGGGTGGCAGCACTGGGGGTAGCCGCGGGCAGGGCAGAGAGCGTGACAGGCCGAGAGGGGAGCACCGGGTGGCTCACACAAAGGGCAGGTGGCACAGCCACGTGCTCACGGGTTTTGAAGAGACATGTTCGACCACACCCAAAGGCGGTTTCAGCTACACTCAAAGACACTTTTTGACAAATTGGTTAAATCTGGCAAGTTTTCATGGGAGGTGGAGGTGCAGGCAGAGAGAGAACGAGGTGCAAGTATAACAAGCTGGACGCTTCTCAGAGACAAGGCTCTGTGTGCTTACGAGATTGCAGCTCCGATGGCCTGAGCTTGGAAGGGGGCTCTCGGGGCGCCGGTGGCTTGTGGCATTCCCAGGGGAAGGCTCCCACTGATTTGGTGTGTTCCCACAGGTGTGCCTGGCTCTCCAAGTTTCAGGACAGCAGCCAGTGGTTACAGATAGATCTGAAGGAGATCAAGGTGATTTCAGGGATACTCACTCAGGGGCGCTGTGACATCGATGAGTGGATGACCAAGTACAGCGTCCAGTACAGGACTGATGAGCGCCTGAACTGGATTTACTATAAGGACCAGACTGGAAACAATCGGGTAAGTTGGGCTTACCCCAAACCACCTGCAGCTCACACCCTCTGGGACTCCCCTCCTGTCCCTGTGCTCAGAGCACGGACCCCCCAGCATAGTGGGTCATCCCGCACTGCTCGCTGTCTTTCCTTGTTGTAGTCTTCATGCCCAGCAGTTTGCCAATAAGTGCCACTCTTCGGTGCAAAAGAAATATTTGTCTGGGTTCTCATATCAACATATAGTTGCTTGAATACGCAAGACTGGCCATTCCAAACACACTGGATCATTGAAGTCTCTTTGCTTCATGGGTCTGGCTTGGTCTGTTACTGATGTGGGTAGATAATCATCCTTTATGGCTTCTCCTTACTACTGAGACCGACTGCTGGGAAACTTTTGACAACCTAGCAAATTAGCTGCTGAACTATGTAAACGGTGAAAAGGATTTCAGCGCAAACACAGAGGCACTTGAACCTTTGGGCAACTGTATTGTATCCGAGGACTGGGATCAAAGTCTTCTTCACCATAGACGCCTCACTTCTTGCAATGAATAGAAATGAATTTAAAGCTCACTAGCTGTTTGGAAATGTTAACTGTTCTTTTGCCTAAGAGTAAGAAAATTTGCAGGCTAACTTCGATATTTAATCAGGTTAAGTAGACATGTGTGGCTGAGAATCAGAAGGCTTTGCAGTTTGATGACAGTTTGTACAGCAAGACATTCGTGGGCTGAGGTTTCAAGGAGTTTGAACACAATAGGAAAAATCGTCTTGATACTTGGTCATCTAATTCTTTTCTTACTAGTTGGCCTCTCCAAAAGATATTAGAATGTTTTTCAAGCCCTGTGTTTCCAAAGGCCTTGACGGTTCTTTGCAAAGAGGCACTCCACTCTGGCACTTGAGCAATCTGGCGGCGCCTGTTCTGTCCTCCCCTCTTCACTTGGCCCGTCGCTTGAATAGGCTCAAGGACAAACAGCTTAGAGAGGACGCCGTGGGATGGTGTGGGACGCTGCTACTGGGAAGAAAGGCAAGGTCATGGCAGACAAGGCCCTTTCTGTTTTGTGGATGGATGAGGCCAAATGTGGCAGCCAGATATTTTCAGGAGATAATCTTTGAAGGAAATGAACGTTCCAGTGTCATTGGGCAGAGCAAGATGACTCTGGAAAGAGTGCAAAGAATGATTTCTTTGGAAATAGTGTCAAATATCCATGGCATCTTTTTATGTTATATCCTTAAAAACATAAAGGAAACCCCCTTTCTCTCTACTCCGGCACCACCTTTCCCTTTCCAGAATCTTCCCTCTAGTTTTTGTCTTTTCTAAAAAATTTTTTCCAAGTCCATAAGGTATTTGTCACTTGTATTAAAGTAGGGACACACATTTAAGCTTTGGCTCACAGCTTTAGAGCCAGGCCTGAGTTTTTACTTGAGCCCCACTTTGGCTACCTTTGGAACATGGGAACATTCCTCTTTTAAGTATGATATGGGCTTTTCCTAAACTTCTTGTCAAAATGCGAAGGATAAAAACACAAAATTGGTGCGAAGAGTCAAGAAGCATTTCCATCAGTGCCATCCAACAGAACTTTGTGATGATGGAAATGTTCCTATCTTTGCTGTGCAATATGGCGGTCACTGGTCACACATAGCTATTGAAATATGGCTAATGTGACAGAGGAACTGGCTTTTTAATCTGATTTTAATTCATCTAAATAGACGCATTGGCTAGTGGCTACCATTTTGGATGATGCAGTTCCAGATGTCCCCACATAGTGACGCAGAGATACCCTGAGCGTGTGGGTGTTGACAGTAACTCAAGGTCAGATTTTGGGGGTCACCTACAAATTCTCTGCACTTTAACCACTTCTGAAGATTTTCCATGTTAAAAGCTGGGGCTAGCTCCGGACAAGAATTGTTCTTCCCTCTTTCTCCCCTGATGTGCTGGTGATAGAATTTCCTCTCTCTCTTTAGGTCTTCTATGGAAACTCGGACCGAACCTCCACAGTCCAGAACCTGCTGCGACCCCCTATCATCTCCCGCTTCATCCGCCTGATCCCGCTGGGCTGGCACGTCCGCATCGCCATCCGGATGGAGCTGCTGGAGTGTGTCAGCAAGTGTGCCTGACACCTGTTGCAGCTCGTTGCCCGCCTGTGTGGGTGGTGGGCACAGAGTGGGCCTGTGGGGGGATGCCTGACACACCACTGGGAGGCACGGGGCTGGATTTTACAAAGCACTTTTAAATGCGGAGCTGGGTAGAGAATATTTCACTTTTTAAAAAAGATATAGTTTCCGATTTCAATGAAAGAAAAAGCAAAATGAACTTATTCCCCATTCAGGGCCAGAGAAAGAACGAACAAAGAAAATGTCCCTAAAAATGATTTTCTTACAAAAGCCTAAGTAGCAGGGGTAATTTGCTGCTCACATTGTGTTTTTAGGTCTCAGTGACACTGAAAGGTGCACTCCCAGGGGAACATAAAGCAGCCTTGATAATTTGAAAATTCTTTTGCTTTACCACATTCAAGACAGGAACACATGGTTTCATAAAGCCTGGCTTTGAATGTGGAAGGGGAGCAGGCTTGCAGTTTCTCCTAGTTAAGTTTTCATTAAATCATGGCCAAAGAGGACTCTGGAGCACCACGTAGGCAGCTGAAGGTTTCAAGGGTGACTGGGTGGTAGGGATGAATGTGGTACGTCACACCATAGTCCTGGTCTCCTGACAGCCTGTACATGACAAACACCCAAATGCCCAAGGTAGGAGAGGCTCCCTCCTCGGAGTCTTCAGCCCCGTGAACACAGGGACTGGGGAGGGCCCAGAGCTCTCCTCACACACAGCTCCATTCTGCAACCCATTTGGGCAAATCCCCCAAGTCTGTGGTTACCATTTGGGTGAGTACACGGCACAGGCTACATGTATAAGCAGCAAAGTTTCCCTATATGTAGGAACCCCAAATGACCAGAACACACCAGAATCTCCCTTTATCTAGGGCTACCACTTTTCAATAAACTTATTTTGAGAACAGCCGGCCCAGGAGCTCCCACTGGCTACTCGGAGGAGGCCCATTAGCTGACTACATGCTTTGCAGGAAGTGGTCAGGACTCACGCCATAAAAGGACCATGTGGCTTTTCCCAGGAGGCCTTGTGCCCTCCAACACACAAACATATCTGCTCCTGATGCTGGAAACCTCTTTGGGAAGGAATGGGCCTGGCCTGGCCTTCCGTTCCTGAAGGAGGCTAAGCAGGGAGCTTGGGAGGGTGGCAATTTAAGTCTCATTTCTCATTTATAGCTCAGCCTGAGTTTTCAGGCCCTTCCCTGGGAAAGGCTGTTGCCATGAGGGCGGGGGCAAGAGAGGTATATGGAAAGCAGGAGCTGAGAGGAGGTGGGATCAGAGGATGAGGACACTCCAAAGACACTGGGGCATCCAAAGACTGTCTTGGCCCTGGAGGCAGCGTAGCCTTTGCTAGCAGCTCATTTCTCTGAGTTCCTTTCTGTTTTCAAATGCCAAGGTAAATGAACAGACTCACACCAAGAGGATCCTGGACGTCATGCTCACCTTCTCTGTGAAGAGGCAGCCTCCTAAAAGCCCCAATCTCCTCCCTGGTGTTTTCAGGGTCTGAATAACTTATATGCAACCCAGCATCTTTCTAACACCCATGCTGTATGCTTAAGCCTAGAAAAATGCTTTTCCCTGCCCAATATTCTCTCTCAAATATAAACATAACACTTTGGGGTGTGTGGAGGGACCTATCCCTGTTCTTAGGATGTGTGGATAGATCTATTTTGGACAGAATGCCTGAATGGAGCCCTTTATTTGGAAAGTTGAATTAACTCATATCACAACACGGACTGTTAGACAAAATGGCAATAGCCTCAGAGTTAAGCACTTCCACAGCGGGCACAGCACACAGGAGGCAAGTAAGAGTGTGGTTCAGGAAGAAAGGAAAGAATGAAACAGTGTGCAGTGGGGATAAAGGTTCTCCAAATAATTGTTCATGTTGGAAAATTTTGTCTTGTAACAGCTTTATTGAGATAAAGTTCATATCATACAATTTTCACCCATTTAAAGTGTACAATTCAATGAATTTTGGTATATTCAGAGTTGTGCAACTATTATCACAATTTTAGAACATTTTTATCACCCGAAAGAGAAACCCGGCACCCAACCCTCCCGCCCACCCCTAGGCAACCACTTAATCTATTGTGTCTATAGATTTGCTCATTCTGTATATTTCATATAAATGAAATCATATATATGCGGTATTTTGTGACTGGCTTCTTTCACTTAGCACAGTGTTTTTAAAGTTCATCCATGTTGTAGTACATCAGTACTTCCATCTTCATTTTTACTGCTGAGTACCATTCCATTGTGTGGTTATACCACATTGTTATTTATCCATTCATCCATTATTGGACATCTGAGTTGTTTCCACTTTTTGGCTATTATGAATAATGCTATGAACATTTGTGTATAAGTTTTTGTGTGAATGTATATTTTCATTTATCTTGGGTACACACCTAGGAGTGGAATTGCCGGGTCACATGATAACTCTATGTTTAACCTTTTGAGGAACTTTCCCAAGTGGCTGCACCATTTTACATTCCCACCAGCATTGTATGAGGGTTACAATTTCTCCACATCCTCAGCAACACTTGTATTGTCTTTGATTATAGCCATCCTAGTATGTGTGAAGCGGTATCTCATTATAGTTTTGATTTGCCCTTCCCTAATGATTACTGATGTTGAGCATCTTTTCATGTGTTCGGTGGCCATTTGTATATCTTCTTTGGAGAAATGTCTATTCAGATCCTTTGCCCATTTTAAAACCAGCTTACAACTGATTGAGTTGGAAGAGTTCTTTGTGTATCCTAGATATATTAATAATTCTGTTATCAGATGTGATTTGCATATATTTCCTCCCATTCTGTGGGCTTTTTTTTTTTTTTTCAACTCTTGGAGTCCTTTGAAGCACAAAATTTAAAAAATTTTGATGAAGTCCAATTTATTTTTCTTTTTAGTTGCTTGTGCTTTTGGTGTCATATCTGAGAAACCACTGCCAAATCCAATGTCATGAAGATTTACCCCTATGTTTTCTCTTAGGAGTTTTATAGGTCTACCTCTTACATTTAGATCTTTGATCCATTTTGAGTTGATTTTTATATATGGTGTGAGATAGGGGTCCAACTTCATTCTTTTGCAAGTGGGATATCCAGCTCTCGCACTACCATTTGTTGAAGAGATTATTCTTTCCCCATTGAATGGTCTCGGCACCCTTGTCAAAATCAATTGACCATAAATGTGAGGATTTATTCCTGGACTCAACAATTCTATTACCTCATTGTCTTCGTTACTATAGCTTATAGTAAGTTTTGAAATTGGGATGTATGAGTCCTCCAACTTTGTTCTTCTTCAAGATTGATTTGGCTATTCTGGGTTCCTTGAATTTCCGTATGAATTTTATGACCAACTTGTCAATTTCTGCAAAGAAGCCAGCTGGGATTTCACACTGGAAATTGCTCAATACCTCAGAATTTAATAAACTGAGATAGGGAGATCCATAAAACATTTATCTGTAGGTAATTTTCTTACAACGGCATACTAATTATTTACTTCAGTTTGTGACAATGTATAATAAAAATTCTATTGAGGAGGGAAATTGGAAGCCTAACAGAACCTTGCAGTTAAACACATGAACTTTGTTTGCAGTGTCATTTCTTTTGTGGGGGAAACTTTCAATTAAAAAATATATATAATGTAGCAAAAACTCACTCTTATTTTAACATGTTTACTTTTATTTTTAGAAATGCTAGAGTGTGGTCTACACTTGGAGATTTTTTTTAATTGTGGTAAAATACACACAACATTTTGCAGATTTTTAAATAATTAAATGAAATGTTATAAACAAAGAAGTAGCATTAAAGCATTGCCAGTATTAAGGAAAAAATCTGAGCTGATTCTGGTACTCAGTGTGGGAGGAGGTTACTTGGACAAAGCAAAGGTATTTCAAAATAGAAGTACTGCTATGAATCCATTCTCAGAGCCCAGCAGTTTGCACCCATAAAGTGAACCTTTGAACAGATGCTGACAGAAACCCATCTTTTTGTTCACTTGGAGCTTGATTGCTGAGACCCGCTGACAGACAGCTTACAGAGGCTGTTGCTTCCCCTGTGATCCCAAGAGTAGCTCCAACCTGGGCTATTCTTAACCCCAACCACTTTACAGGGCTGATATGAAAATCAAACAGGATATATGCATCTAAAGTGCTCTGGTGGCCACCCAATGAGCTCTCTATAACTGGCATTCAAGATTTAGTGACATTCCTTCCCAACTTCCTGGGGCTGCCAACTGGGGCACAAATAATAGCAATAATGTTATAACAGCTAATATTTGTTAAGACTCTATCAAGTGCTTTGCAGGTTATCACCTCATTAAATCCTCACAACAATCCTATGAGGTAGGTACTGTGATTAGCTCCATTTAAAGATAAGGAAACTGAGGCATAGAGCAGTACCTTGCCTTAAGTCACATGAAATATCAGGGATGGAGCCAAGACTCCACTCAGGCAATCTAACTCTAGATCCTGGGCTTTTAACCACTTCGGCAGAGTCTCTGAACCTCCAGTGACTTGTTTCAGTGAAATGTTCTGTTCCCGAATCAATTACCATCTGCTGGGAAATGGGATGGAAAGTAGTCCATGAACTGCTGTGAGCTTTTAGGAAAGAATATGGTTTACGTTGTGAGGGCTCATCATTACCTGCTCCAATTAATACACTTACTCCATCAATATAGACAGCCTTTTCTAAGTCTGTTACCCTTTTCCTTCACTTCAATAAGTTGTCTTTATTTCTGCACCTAGAGTCCCTTCAGGCAAACTTTTTTATATACTCTGTGTTGGAAACTGATTTTTTGAATATTTGAACTTTGGAGTGACTTGAACAAACCTGAATTACTAAAGAGAAAACAATATCTGATTGTGACCACCATTAAACTCCATGTCAGTTTCTGTACATGGAGATGCAATGACTTTTAAGGGTACAGACTTTATGGTGAACATATTTGGCTTCAAATTCTAGCCTTGCCACTTCCAAACTGGGTGACCTTGGACAAATTAACGAAGTATGTAAACCTGTTTCCTCACCTACAAAATGAGGATAATAGTAGTACCTGCTTCACTGAGTTGTTGTGAAAAATAAACGTGATAATAAAAGCAAAACACTTGGCATTGTGCCTGGCCATAGTAAGTGCTACGAACATAAAAAAACTTGTAAGCCCCAGATACTTTGATTCAGTCTTGATAAAATACAGTTGAAATCACAGGCCACAAGTTTGCATGCCACTTAAGGAGACATTCAGAATGAAGAACTGGTTGACACAGTACTTTTAAGAATGCAAAGCACTGAGTTTTAGCTCCTACCCTTTGTTTAGAAAGATAAAGAAAACTAGAGAATATTTTATACACTCTACCACAAATTTAAGTTCTTTCCCCGCAACTGAGCATTTATTTACTCAATTGGTCTTCTTACTCTAAATAACAAAAGTGAGGGCCTAACACAGGGGTCAGTAAACTAAGGCCCATTTTTGTAAATAAAGTTTTATTGGACCACAGCCATGCCAACTCATTTATATGTTATCTATGCCACTTTTGCAATACAACAGAGTTGAGTAGTGGTGACAGGGATCCTATGGCGCACAGAGTCCCCAGTATTTACCATCTTGCCCTTTACAGAAAAAGGTTTGCTGACCCCTGCTCTAGAAGAAACCCTTATTAAGCTGTCCACCTTTGCTTTCTCCATAGCACCGAGCACGAGGCTGGCATCTCTTCCCATGTTCCTCAAACCACCATGTGAGCATCCAGAAACGTGCCAAGGTGACAACACTCAAGTATAAAAGAAACCAAAGTTTTCAAAATGCTATAAGGGGAAAAAGCTTTATAAATAGATAAACAAATTATCAACATCATTAAGTTACAGGATTCATCTTGCTTTACATTACTTTCTGTCCCTTAAACTGATTACAACTTCAAAGGCCCATTGTCCCTCATTTGAATTCCAATGTGTTCTTTCTTCCAAAGAAGAAACTAAAATGGAGCTGTTTGCTGTTCAAACGTGAAGGACCACAGTGCTCAAGATTGGGACGGCCTGGCAGTCACATTAGTCAGTGCAAAATCTGCATTTTATTAAAGACATTTGGGAAGTTCCATTCAAAAATACATTGTGCTCAGTAAAAATTAACCATTTCATGCTGATAATGAAGGTTACCACGGAGTAGATATTTGTGTAATATTTACAGCAACAATAGAAATATTACAGAAGTTCAGAATGGAATACATGCCAGAAAAAACTTGATAAGATGTACCAACACATGATACAAAGAGTTATAGAAACACTTTACAAATGGTTCATAATTCACTTGTGAGGATTTAAGTATTCAACACTTTAAATTCAGTTTGGATTCAAAAATTAAAAAGATTAACAACCACATCACACCCTTGCCACAGTAAAAAGTATGGAATTACACTTTATATAATGGATTATAAAGTCTGTGCAATTAAGAATTTCCACTGATTCTTCATCTACCACATACTGGATGTAACATCATTCTGGCTTATCCCTATTTTTGTGTTTAAGAATGAACAGGGTCTCAATGTCACCCTGCTCTGTGTCTTCCCAGATACCACCTTCAAACTTACTAGAGATTGAAGAAGCTCTTAATAGTTGTCTAAGTATTTACAGAATAACTACCTGAATTCAAAATGGCACAAAGCAATTCTTGGAGATACAAATTTGGGGCAACAATTTTGTTTGGTTTAATTGTCTCTGCTAATTAATCCAAGTTTACGGTGAGAATTTACTTCTTTCAATCACCGCGTTACCCCTCTAGCCTGGCTCAATCAGTGACCAAAGAGTAACAAGAAGAGGGAAATAGACTGATGACTAGAATTATATATTTCTAGTGAAAATGGGTTTTCTGCAAGCTTTGCTTTCCATTTTGGAAAAATCTAAAGCCATGATGGAGAACTTACAAATTCTCCAGGAAGAAAAGCATCATGTTGGGAATTTTTTCTCTGTGAAACTCTACAGAGTTTGAACTGGAGTTTTTGACAACTCTGGAAATAAACACTTTAATCCCCCAACAGGGACAAAAGTCAAGGCATCTTCCTTTTTTATTCCTGGGTTTCTTCTGATTAGACCTGAAGCAGAGCACTAGGACAAGTTTGTCTACGCCTGAAATAAATCTTATCAGTCTTTTGGGAAAGTAAAATCCCCAATCAAAGGAAGTCCTGAGGAATTCTTAGCAGTCTGTCAAAACTGAGGGGATGGAGGAACAGATAAGGCCTCTTTCTCCCTGATACTCTGTGTTGGAAGAGTAGCAAACAAGGCAACTTCTAATCTGCATACAACATGGAGACCGATTTTCAGATTCCAAAGGAGGATCAAAATATGACCCAAGGATCAAATGGGGTTTAGAGAGCTTAACCTCATGGGAAATGAAGGGCCTTATAATTGAAACCAATTTCACTGTCAAAGTTTTGCTGGCCCTACACATCCAGCGTGCAGACTATTACAATTCTTTTCTGGCAAAACGAGACAAACCTCCCTTAAATTTGGGAGTAAACAGTCGATGAATGAAAATGCAAGGCAGGTCATGATCCTATTTAATAGCCTACAGTAAATACACAGAAAGGTGGGGTCAGTGCCTGGAAAGGAGAAAGGTGGAGTCAGGACCAGGCCTAACGCTGCTGAATTTACACACCACTGTGGGAAATGAAGATTCACGTAGTAACTGGCTCGCACAAAAGCCTACCATCTTATACAGTATATTCAATTAAAAAAGAAAAAAAAAGAACCAAATGGGGCAGCAGGCCCAGAGTTTCCTAGCCACCTTACTTCTCCCACACTGCATGCAAGCAGACAGATGAGGGACTTCGTTTTCTTGCACAGTTTCTTACTCATGGTTTCAAAGAGAATTTTTTAATCACCTGAACTAGACCTTAGGTTATTCTATATCTCAGCTGGTCAAGAAGCAAAAGGAAGAAATCATAACCACTTACAAATTTGTTCTTTGTTTTTTTTTTTATAAGCCGGCCTTTTTAAGTCCAAGAGGGCTTTCTTGTGAGATTCTGGCCTTGGGGATTAGCAACAGGATACTTATAACATTTGTACTGTCTTTTCTGCAGCCCCTTTCAAAGAAACCAGAATTACTAGCTTTTAAACCATAAATAAGTTTTCTCTGCCTACACACTTATTAGTGATGAACTGAAGGAGGCAAGGAAATATTTCACTATTTTCGGACTTGGTTCAGTATATCATACCACACTCACAGATCACAAAGGTATGAGTCTGTGGATCTTAGTACCCACATGGAGCTCAATAGCCCGCCATAATGAAGGGGCTAACGAACTTCTAGATATAAAAGGGATGCTCCCTGGAAAACACGTTCTGACCAGGAGAGAATTTGCGGATTTACTGAGTTCCCAGCAGAGCTCTGGCAATGAATCATAATGAACTATTGCCCTTGCTGAAAGAGTTCAGTCACCACCAGGACCAAGGTGAACAGAAACGGACAGACTCTTCTACACACTTGAAAAGTAATCCTCTGGCCTTTGAAAAAAAGTTGTACACTTATGAGTCACTCTCAATACATGGCTAGAAGAAAATAAATGGCTTTTTTCCTTATTTACTCTACAAACTAGTTTAATAAGTGAGGATACTATGATATTAACTAAGAGGTGCTGGGAAGGGAAAATGGGATAGCATTTCCTAGTATAGTCCACTAATTTTCAGATTAGGAACATGCTAAACTGGCTAACTCTACAACCACAACATACGTTATAATACACAGCGTGACTAGAGACTGACCAGCATAGCTTTGAGCTTAGAATTAAAGTACAACTGCATATGGTGAATCTTAAAGCATGTTTTAAAACAGATTTAACCAAAGCATACAGCACAAATACTTCTATAACAGCCACATCACAACCACCAATAAAGAGTTTTTTTGCTTCTAATCAGTCTGCCATATGCTAATATTTGTAAAGAGCTATTAAATGACTTGAATAAAAAACAAAGACATTTTCTTTCAGGAGACACAGCTAAAAGCCATGGATGCCTTTGAGCAGTTGGTAAAAATCATGCCAATCTGCCAGGCTGTTGCTTGCTTCTAAATATAAGCCTCATGGCTCTATGAAAGATTTTCTAAGGATGCTAACCTAGAATTTAAGTTCTCAAATACCTATAAAATAACTCTAGTCTCCTCCCAAAGTACGCACCTTTTAGCAGGCCCAAGACAATGGAAACGAACAATAGGATTCCAAGGATTCAAGAATAGTGGTAGAAGACTCTTTACAAGAATGTGATGCTGAAGAATTCATACCTGTAGTTCTGTAGCCTGGAAAGAACAAGGCCAGAGCCAAGCTCTGCAGACTGGTGGGCTTGGGATGGTATAGAGCAGGGTTTCTCAACTTCAGCAAAAGTGATGTTTGGGGCTGGATCATTCTTTGTTTGGGGGGCTGTCCTGTGCATTGTAGGATGTTTAGCAGCATCCCTGGCCTCTACCCACTCGATGCCAGTAGCACACCACCATCCCCCCCAGTTGTGACAACCAGATGTCCCCAGACATTGCCAAATGTGCCCTATGGGACAGATTTGCCCTTAGTTTAGAACCACTGCTGTTGCGTCAGCTCACTTGAGCCTCTTAGCAGGGAGTACTCCCTTTTGGTCTTGGGCTCTGGAGAGAGGCTAAACTTCAGAGCAAGACCAAACAAGGTTCAGTTAAAGTTCATTTAGAACTTTAGAGAAGAAAAGCGAGGATGGCAGAGAAGTAGAAAACCAGCAAAGCAGAGTTTCTTTTCAAAAGAGATCAGTAATATTTTCATAAAACAAAGTACTTTATAAACTTTCATTCAACCTTTTTATCCTTTAGGAAGTTAGGGAAGATAATAGAACATGGATGTTATAGATTCCCCTTCCTAAAGAAAATGACTTTAAATCAAATCCTTCCTATCATAGATGGCAATTTTTGTGAGGTCAATAATTCTCCATCAGCCAAAGGGGAAAACGACAGTTAAAAGCTAAGAGAGGGCCCGTTAGATCTAAGAGAAAACTTTACCACCCCTCTGCGAGCAGGAAGAGAATTACATGCTGGAAATGCAGATTGTAGTTCACTTACAGCTTACTGAGGATCAGTGAAAAGTCAGAACAGACAAAAGCTGAGAAGAGGATAAAAGAGCTATTTTGAAACACCAGTTGAAAACATTGTGGATATTTGTAGATATCTTCTGGCTCAAATCTGGGAATGTACGAAAAGTACGTATTGACTCTTCATCAGTTAGGTTTACGTTGCTCTAGGTAGAAGGCAATTATTCTAGCCCTTCTTTGAAGAACCATCATGAATATAAATGTTCTGCAAATATCTGAGATCCCAGTGTTAGCAAGGATGGCAACATGGGAAACCAGCCCCTAGGTGACAACGAGCCTCAACTGCCACACAGCATGGCAATGGGACTGCACAATTCCTAAGCGTACAGCACAGTGAGAAGTCTTTCCAGAGGAAAAAAACGTAGTTTCTGGTTTGCGAGGGGGAATACAAGGTATATATCTAGTATGAAAAAGAAGAGTTAAATATACACCCTTTTAGTCGTTAGTATCTAGGCAAAAACTGCTGAGGGTCTACCTCACTTGTATTACCAAGCAGCTGCCTGGGAAAAGCCAGAATTCAGAGCTACCCAAACAGTACTGAACTGGTGAAAGAAACAAGATAGAGAACTAAAGAGCATGCAAAACCATTGATCTGAATCAAATTGTTTCAATAATAGTACCCAGTTGAGTTTCATTTTAGTGCCTATTACACTTATTAAAATTAAATAAAAAGCACCTTAAAATGACCTCTATATATAATCAATACACATCGTTATAGTATTTATATAAAAATGCAATATGTGCACAATTTAAGCTTCAAAGAAACTAGGACCTTTTCCTTTATGATCCTCATGATTATCAGAGCTATGATTCTCAAAATCTTGGGGGAGGGTTAACAGTAACTCAGCACATTTCAATTATAGCTGACTTGATTCAGGGGCTGACACTCTCAGAATTCTGGAACAAGTAAGAAACACTGAGAAGTTACCTCTTTGAGGGGTGGGAGGGACCTTTAAAAGTATTATTGCTAAGAGACTACTTCCAAAAATCTACTACTACTGATAGACGATGGTGCTGAGGTGCTTTCTGTCAAGGATGGCCCAAAGACACAGGGGTATAATACTTGTTGGCCAAAGGCCTTGATGGTACTTGGGAGTAACTTGGGAATTGAAAGAGATCAAATGAGAGAAAGATAGGTCCCGTTCTGATGGGTGTGTGCGTGCGTGTGTGTGTGTGTGTGTGTGTGTATATATATATACAGGTGTGCATGATAACCTTGTTATAAATGGACAGTCTCAGGAAGAAAAAAATGGATAGAGCAGTTTTCTTTACATCTGGAATTGTTCCAGGAGCCTTTAAAATATAGTATTGGAAAGAGCAATAAAATAAAAAGCATTTAGAAATAGAAATGCCACACATGTATCTCACACCCCACCAGCCAAGTGTCTCTAGGACAGTGGACAGTGTTCAGGAGCATAGAGCTGGTTTGCAAGATCTGCAGACAGGTGCCTCTTACAACCTCGCAAGGAATGTTCACTGGCAAATCTTTGGTCTACGCTCTACACTAATGCTAAGTGGAAGAGCACATTCTCTCTACAAAGACCCATGAGTAATGCCTCAATCTCTTCTCCCCTCATGTGCAAGTCAAGTCCCTGGACACAAACAGGAGCCAAGTGTGTGAGGATGGAAACAAGGCCTGCTGGAATGCTCACTGGCCTACCCAACTTTCTTCCCCTGCAGGTTTGGAAAGAGATGCTGCATTTCATCTGCTACCAAGGATCATGTCTAGAGGCTACTGCTGGGGCCTAAAAGTTGAGCAAGGTTCATCCTGTTACAGTCACATGTAGCCACAATTCAACTCCCTTTATTAGAAGTATAATACTCACTTCATATCACAAATGTATAAAAATATGGCAGATAGTGTCATAACGATACTTTCTTTAAATGAATATATTTATAAAACAGACAGATATTTACCATATATATATATTTATATATAGAATAAAATACTCCTGATGCAATATATAAATGTTACTGTTTAGTTTTTATAGAAACTACTGTAGCTGTCCCACTGCTTCACAATGTTCCAAACAGCTCAAAATAACTTTACATTATAACATAAAAGGTATGATTGTAACAGTACAATATTAATTATAAATAAATGTTACAAATCCTATCAAATATGGAAGTTTAGAAAACAATTTAAGACATACAGTTTATCTGCTAACCCTTCAAAGGGATACTCTTGGATTACAATAAACCCCACATTTAGTCTCGGCAGAAAAAAATATGTGGTAAGGGCATCGGTCAACATGGATTTTTCTATCCCTTGCAGTGCCAGGACACGTCCTGGTTTTCCCAAGTTCAACAGAGATTGCACTAAAGCTGGAGTATAAGGGGGAGAAACTGGCAAGAATTCCATCTTTCTCAATGGCACACTCTATCCATTCTCACACAAGACCTGTGGGGAGCGGCGATCCCTAAGGAACCCCTGTGGCTCTAAGATCCCTGACTAGCATTTGCGACCGTGAGGAGCCCAAAGGCCCCACACATACAATATTGCACACGCCTTCATAAAGCTGAAAATACTGGCTTCCCACCCTGGCCCAGCCCATTCCCCAGCCCATCCCACCCTGCCCCTCCCCACTGGCTTGCCCATCCCCCCTCCCCCCACCAGCACAAATTACAAGGCTGTCTCTTTTAAATCGTTCAGATTTGGCATTCGTGAGCGATTGGTTCTGTTATAGGGGTGCCCATTTGGCCCACTCTTGGCACCCAGCTGTTCAGAGTAGGAAGGCCCCTCTGTGGCACTCCTGGTCACAGAGGACACGTGCCAACCAGGATCCATCTGACCTGGCAGCTGGAGGGCTGGCCTGCCCTTTGGGGTGGGCTCCTGCCGGATGTTGCTGCTCCCGCCAGAGGCCTGGCTCAGGGGGTGAATCCGAATTTCTGAGAAGGAATTTTTGGCTTGTTGAGCTGTTAAGGGCTGGAAGCGGGGATCTGAGGAAGCCGGGTGATTTGAGGCTGAAGAGAGATGTAACAGCTTGCGCAGTGATTTTAATGGCTGGCTCTGAAAGAAAGGATGAGAATGCATGCGGGATTTCATTTAGAGTAGACCATTAAGCTGGCGGGAAATGGAGCTCAGATGTGAGATCACTAGAAGTAGCCAGGGAGGGCAAGCATGTGGGAGGAGGGGCTTGTCCAGCCGCATCTGTTCTTTGGGTTTTCTTCAAACAAGATTGTAGCTATTGTTCTTTAATGTAAAAGCCTAGAAATCTAGATTACACATCTAGAGCTGGTATGGCAGCTGATCAAAGGCCCAAGCTCCTTCTACCTGGCTGCGTCCTATCTTCACCGGGGATCTCATGCTTTAATCAGCAGGAAAGAGAAAGAAAAAACAAAAGAAGGGATGTGCCTTTCCCTTTTGAGAAGACTTCTCAAAGGTTGCACATGATGCTTCCACTTATATTTCATTGGCTAGAACATAGGCACACAACCATATCTAGCTGCAAGAGAAGCTTAATAAAATGTGATTTTTAAGTTAGGTAGCAATGTACTTAGCCAGAGATTGAACAGCCCTTTTTGTTCTTATCTTCCTGATTTTCCCTTTCTCCTGATACTGTAAAATTCAAATGTTCCCTTGCTACACTTTTACTTTTTTATTTTTTTGAGGGGGGGAGGGTTAAGGTTTGGGCATCAAACGCGAAGCACAGAGAAACATGCAACACCCCTGCAAAATCTAAAAGACAATTCATTTGCAGTGGTCCTTCAATGTTCAATGGGCTCACAGCAGCCGTGTCTGTCTGTCCGCTGTGTGGCTGCTGGCCAAAGGCCCCACGGGGTGCTGCACTGTGGAGGGAGACTGGCTTCAAGGTACAAGGCAGGGGCCGGGAAGCAGTCTGCCCCTTACTGTCTATACTCAGGCAACTCCTGAGCCTCAGGTTCCTCCATGGTGAAAGGTGGCTCACTCTCCTCTTCCTCTACCTCTACCTCAGAAGAGGCAGAAAAAGCACTTAAAAATATACAGCCAATCACTACTGCTGGACTCTGCTACTCGGGCTACAACCCCAGCCCTGGGGCACCTCTGGGACCACTCTCTCAGAGTACCTTTACTTTCAGTGTCATGGTATAAGGCACATGCATTTAAGGGCTCAGCAAAGTTTGAATAAAATGCTGAATATCTCAAGGAACACTATAAGATTTGAAGGAACAGGGCGTTGAAAGCCAAGGTAAATGGCTTCAGAATTGACTCAAGTAGATGCTGCTCCTGGGGAAGTATTCTCCATTGCCATTCCAAAGTCTTTCCAAGAAAGCTTTGTGGTCCCTGTAGGAGATAGCATAGTACACTACACACTGTAAATGCTCAAAAGTGAGTTTTTTCTTTTTTTGTTGGTGTTTTATTAAATTGGCATGATAACATGAGACTCTGATGATGCTTATAGCCCTGACCACATGTAACTATTAAGCAATTACAATAATCTGGATTCAGACAGAGATGTAAAGTTACTTAAAAAGAGCTTCTTGGCAAAAGAAATGATTTCATTAAGAAGGTTCTATAGCCCCATTTTCTTTTTTTTTTAAATTGGCAATCGAGCATTGGGCCCTCACTTATGTCCTCAGTTTGGATGCATATTCAGCAGACTTGGATATGTGATTCTCTGGCCCCTCTACCCCCCCACCCGTGTTCTGTTACAAGCAGAAAATATTGTTGGGCAAATAGAATGGTAATTCAAGGAACTCTTGTCAGTAGCTCTAAGTAACAGCTTACAGTTAAAGAATAAAAAGAAAACCTATAAAAAGTAGTCCCCCCCCAAAAATCATAGAAATCTATGGTCATTTATAGGCACAAGTAACCCTTCAGCCTCAAAAGCTCATGAGGGCTGTCAGAAATTATAATACAGAGGAATAGTACATTTATAAAATGTTGAATATGATCAAAAACCAAGGTAGATTATGTTACTATGGTCATTATGGGATACTGAAAAGATATAATATTAAGATATTTCCAATCAAAATAGTTCTTTAAAGGAGATAAACCTCAGTTACCTGAAAAATCTACTGATTTGGTTTCTGCTTATTTTCCCATTATGGCAGGTAAACATGACTACATAATACTGTCTAATATGTAGTTCCTAATGCAACTGATTGCCCGTTTCCTGGCAAAAATAATATGGATTTCGGAAGTTGAAATATTCTTTCATGAAAGCTTATTATACCTGTCTTTTAAGGCCCAATTTGTATGCTACCACCTTTAATGAAAACTTAACCTTCCCATCACCTCCAGTCTCCCTGCCCAACATTTTATGGCATGCCTCACTTCTTACCATAAATTATGGTTCTTTACAAATCTTCTCTCTCTCCTGAGCTGTAGAGTATTTGTGGGCTGGGACTATGTCTTTTTCATCTCCCCGCCCTCCGTGCCACCTCTGCCCACTTGGTAAGTGAAGGCTAACGTCCTCCCCTCCCCTCAGGGCAGGCACTGCTGAGTCGGAGGTAGAGTCCGGGAGTAGTGCAGGCTCTACTCACTTGGGTCTGTAGATCTGAGATCTTCTCAGGGCGCCACTCTTTTGGTCTGCTGCTTGGAGTACTAGCAGAGTGAATGGCTTTCTGCAATGTCAGAAGATCAGGGCCCTCAGAATTGGGCACCTAGAGCAAAATATTGACAAGGAAGATTCTGTAAGCACACTAATAAGCCTAACAAAGATATGCACCCATACCCAAGAAGAGAAATAAAACAAAAAGCAAATCAAACCAAACCGAAACTCAATCAAAACAAAGAACCCAATAAAAAAGAAACCAAATCTTTCCCAATGTTCACAATGCAAGTGATGCTAGTTAAATTCCTCTGCCTTCTTAATAATTTTCCCTGCATTAGGAAAAATTGGCAGATGTCATGCAGCTTTGTTAAAACCTCAACCCTTAAAGCATTCCCATGCTGTTAGTTTTAGTCGCTGTAAGAGAGAGCAGTTAAATTGGGCTGTACCAGGAATTGCTGTCGTATCCTCATTCCATATTGTAGTTAGGTTATGAACCAGTTCAATAAAATAAAAATTTTTTTCCTGCTGGAAAAAATGATCCAAACACTGTATTTGGTAGTGCCAAAGAAGTCTAGTAGGCTTAAGGGTAGCAAAGTGGGAAAGTATGGTTTGGATCATATTCCCAAAACATTGCCCAGTAAATCTGGGTCTAGTGTTATACGCTAGGAAAATGCTGGAAATTTGTGCCACAAATTCCAGATCAATGCAATTGGTCTATTCACCAATTTTGGTGAACACAGGAGAGTAATGCCAAATGCCAAGCAAAAGCCTTGGCTTTGAACTAAGTGACCAGCAAAAGCTAGAGCCAGGTAAGGAAAGAGCAAGTCACCAACTAACAGAAGCTGTTTTTTCATGGAGCCTGCTAGCTCATTCAATTTGGTCAATTCAACTTGGCTTCAAAAAAACCAAACTGCCAACTAAGTGTTAACAAACTCTGTGAGCCAAATGCAAAGACATTTGTTAATTGTAAATGTTAATTGAATTCTTTACTGGAAATACAGGATTTTATGAATGTTGTCTGCCAACAATTGGCTAATCAGGCAATACAAACCAGCCTTTCACTAGTTTGTTTAATAGACTTTATGCTTCAACTTCCTTCACTGATTCAGAAAATTCAGAATGCCAAAGAATTTATATCCCAGTGAATTTATGGAACTGGCTCAGGTACTTAACTAGCATTAAGAGAATATGACCCCATGAAAATAAGACATGCTGTTGTCATCAGTAAAACAAGTTTTACTGGAGTAGTTTTCAGGGCTACCATACGTAAAAACGGGTACCATGGGTGGAGTGACTACAGGAAGCTTTTTCAAAGAAGAACTATGCTTTAAATGATTCTTTGAATTAAAAAGAGGAAAGAGGGATTTCTTGATGCTTGGATTCTCCCCGTTGGTGGAATCTGTCTGCAATATAAGATACAAATAAACTAATTGCAAAAAAAAAAAAGGGTGCTTTTATCGAAACTACCAGCCCTTGGAAGCTCTCAAATTGCTAAATATTAACAGTCACTAAAAGAATCTCCGTGCTGTGCATCTATAGAGGTTCTGTGTCATTTCTCACCTGGAAATGAAGATGTCAATAATGTAAATTCAAGACAAGCACAAACTTCTTCTAAGTATATAACATGTGGTCACAATCGATACCTCTAGTAGGAATGCCTAGAGAGCTACAGACATCTACTTAGATTAAACTTACAAACATTAAAGAATTTACTTATATCAGAAATATGATTATTATAAAGAATTGTGTTTAAAGAGCTATTGATAAACTTCAACCTTTTTCTAATTGCTAGAGGACTTCAGCAACTAAAAAAATCTACCATGTAATTCGCTTATTAGGTTAAAAAAAAAAAAAAGACACTGTAAACCCTTTTGAATTTGGTCAACTCTTGAGCCAGAAAACACCACTAGAAAGAGGAATATAACTCTGGGGGGGCATACTAATGTTGAGTAAGAAGCCTTTGTTCTACATTATTAGAAAAATTTACCCAATGGAAAATACCTGGCACAATTCAGAATACTGGTCTTCAAAGGGAAGAAACAGAAATTTCAATCTTTAAATTGAAGCATAATCACAAGTTGAGATACTAACTAACTAGAATAAAATTACCAAGCTGGCAAAGTCACCATATGCTCTGAGGGCTTATGTAACTCTCTGGATATGTAATTGAAGCCAGATTTCCCAAGGCAGCTTCCAGATTTGCTTGAGTCAAAGCAGGCATCTTTACAATACAGAATTATTTTTTGGCACCACTTTTCCCTGTTTTGGATATCTCAATCCTCAGAGAACTGGAATGTACATGAAGGTATTCAGATCACCTTTTAAGGGTCTGTGTATGAAGAAGACATTTGAGTAACATTCCATGAATTTTCCTGTTCCAATGACAGGAACCCCAGGGAAGAGTTTTACTTGCATTGCTAAGGAGGCCGGAAGAGGTCCTAGAGGCTCTCCACAGAGGTGGGCCCATGGACTGAGCCTGGGCTTGGTATTTAGGAGAAGCCAGTTCTAGTTCTCCCAACTGATTGTGTGATTTTGGGCAGGTCACAACTTGCTTGGGCTCAGTTCCTATACCAGTTCCTATAAAAAAGTTAAACTAGATTTAGGATCCAACTCAGCTTTAAAATGTCACATTTCTCTATGTGCACTGGGCATCAGATTTTAATTTTTTTGGAATCTTATGCAAAGGCCACAATGCTTTAAATCTTTCAAAGTTTTTTTTACTTAGTTTCTTTTTGCTGAGTTCTAGAAAGCAAAAAACAATTAACTTTAATTATGCTTAAATGCTCATTCAAAAAAAGGCAGAGTTAACCCAATGCCAGGCTTAAGAGCCTGAGGTCTGGCAGGCTGTACCGAGCATTCTTTGGAAATCTAAAGCTAGATCCCAAAGCCCTTAAATTTTTTTTCTTTTGAATAAAAAATGCGGAGGTACAAACAACTTTTGATTTGGAAAGCTTAAGGCATTATGACCTGTGCAGTTATGTTATATATCAAGACTGAAACTTATGAAAACCTAAAAAAGTAAGTTTAAGTGGAGAGGATGTTAGAGAACAGTAATTTTCCTATTTACCCTAATCTATACTATTTAAATATCTAAAATTTAAACCAAATCCTAAATAATAAAGTCAGTCAACATGTACATACTCTACTCATGCCATGGTGAGCCAGGGACTTTCGGTTTAATGTTGGTCTAAGGCAGACAGACATCAAAATCTAAATCTATACACAAAAACACCTTTAATCCCTCAATCCGTCCTATTTCCTACCACTTAATCATCACACAATGGCTGTAGACCTGTGGTTAAGGACAAAAATCAGAAAATAAAAATAACAATGGTCAGGAGGAAGTAATCATTTTTAACATTCATGATAGATAAATATTTTCTATAGACAGTAAAAGTTTTATTTTATTATTAATAACACTTTAAATATTTTAAGTGTCTCTATGTTAAATCGGGTCTATTTGTTCATTTAGTCTCAGTAACAAATGTAGTAACATTTGAATGAGGGGCATTTTGGTTTGACATTCTGCTTTAAGTGAGCTTCAGTTAGATACATAGGCAGTTAAAAAAAAAAAAACCGACACTTCAGGGCTGGGCACCATGGCTCGCACCTGTAATCCCAGCACTTTGGAAGGCCAAGGCCAGATGATCACTTGAGCCCAGGAGTTCAAGACCAGCCTGGGCAATATAGCAAGACCCCTGTCTCTACACAAAAATTTTTTTTAAAAATTAGCCAGGTGTGGTGTTGTGTGCCTGTAGTCCTAGCTACACAGGAATCTGAGGCAGGAGGATCACTTGACCCCAGGAGTTCGAGGTTACAGAGAGCTTTGATCATGCCACCGCACTCCAGCCTGGGCGACAGAGCAAGACCTCAAAGATAATAAGGTTTGTGTAGTAACACACATATTGTGTGTGTGTGTGTGAAGATATACTGTTAAAAGCCAGAATACAAAATTACATTAGAAGGATTACTATTATTTAAAACAAACTTAAAAAAGACCCACACACCTTCTCTCCACAAACATAAGCATCAGCCAAAAAGCTGGGAGGAAATATACCCAAATCCTAATACTAGTTATGGAGGGTGGTTAAGATTAAAAACAATCTTTTTCTTTTTCTCAATTTTTCTGTAATGAGCTCATACTTATTTTATAATGAAATACATAAATTTAACAAGCAAGTGAAAGAATGATCGAGAAAGGTATTCCAGGAAGGTTTTTGTTAATATTTCTAGAACATCTGTGAGATAGAAATCCTTACTTCGGGTTATGTATTTTGCTACTATCATCTATTTAATCTTTATTTCTCATTGAGTCATAATCTTAGAATTTTCATAATGGAAAGGGCCACCGAAACACTGAGTCTAATCTATTCATTTTACAGATGAAATCAATGAAGTCCACCCAAACAGGCCATTTTGATTATGCCTTTTTTCCTCTTCAAATAAACGAGAGTAAATCACGTGTGAAGCAGAAGTAGAAACAAAACCATTTAAAATGGCTAACTCAATCTTGTCTGGTTTTGAAGGTGTCATGAAGCAAAGGAGTGAGCAGGCCTCATCTGGGTGAAGACCTCCTGCTGCTGTCCTGGAGGCCTAGTTTCCCCACGTTTTCTCACGTCACTAACCAGCAGAACCCTTGCTTACGTGATTCAGCGAAGGGATGCACAAGGTCCCGTGGAGCCAGACCTTTGTCCAGGCAGGTGGCTCCCAGGAGACAAGGCATATTCCATCTAACAGCGCAAGCAAGAGGCAAACATGCTTTCCTTCTAAAGCAAGCCCTGAAATCCCAGATACGATCGTTTCTCTGTGACTGCACAGCCCAGAAACACACTTGTCAACATGGGAGTTCTATAATCAGCCAGGGGAGAATAAGGAATGACAATTACTTATGAATTTCAAGATTTAAACGTAAACCAAAACCATTTCCTAAGTTTTCATTTATCTTTAACCCCCCAGAGAGAAATGAATCCTGCATCTTTACAGTTTTTACACAAATATAAATCCACACAGATAAGAGGTTTACTGAAAGAGGCTTAAAGTGTTCTCTCTCATCCAAATTAAATTTCTTCTATTCCTGGAGATTCTGTTGAATCTAGAAAAGGCTCTGTGACAGGAGTATAGTTGTACAGAATTTCAGAAAGAGACATATACAGTACATGCATGTTAAGTCTCAATAAGAAAATAATCAACTTTGGTTGCCATGTACGAAGTGTAAAGTATCCACAGAATAATGTAGAAACGTATGCCATTATATATAGAAATTGGCCATCGACTTACTGTTTGAGATTTCTTCTTTTTCTTTTTCATTGACCTGAAAAAACCTTGCTTCTCTTTCTCCTTGAGTTGTTCAGAATGACTAATATTTTCAGGACTTTTCCTAAAGGAGAAGACATTTTTATCATATTGATCTTTCCAATCATTCCCTTGACATTTTGTGACAAATATAATGAACACTGAAAATGCATGACACCAGGTTCAAATAGCCATGAGGAATCAAGTATGCGGGTAAGATCCTCTAAAGAGCGCAGGAGGAACTGAATCTAATCAACCATGGTTAATGATTATCCTTTGGCACAGGCTCAAAATAGCAATTTGAACACTATTACAAATGATCTGTAACTGTGCTGCAGGACCATTTTCATGCTGTTGAAAACCTCGGAATTAGAGATTTTGAAACGTACATGGCTTAAAGGATGCCTTTTCTATAACTCTCCAAGGCAAAGAACAGAAACATTTTCAATACCTTCATTTTTCTATCTACCCTTTCAAAACCAGGCTCAACAAGTTTATTATTAGTGGCTTGCCAGGACAGTGAACATAAAAATCAATGCTACTATAGAAATATTATAAGTAAAGATTGCCTGAAACTGGAAATGTCCTACTTATTAAATCTTTTATGCATTTATTAAAACTAAATAAAAATAATTAAGAAAAAAATGTAGACAGGATGAATGCTTTAATACAAAGCACTTAGGAGAAAGAAAGCTTCTGAAAATATTGACGTTACACTTAATACCACAGACATCACCAGGTGTTTTAATAAAAATAGAAGACATTAAAGACAGAAAACAGGACACCCTGGCCTCAAGTTGGCCACTTGTATGTTAAAAGAGGACCTACATTGCTTAATCTAATATATAAGTCCTTAAAAAGCAACTCATCTGGTGTTATTCTTGAAAAATGCACATTTCAGTGGACTCTATTTTAAATTTGAATAGCTTTATAGCTGTGGAAAACCATTTTCTCAAATGATTGGATTTCTTCTATCAGCTATTCCCTAAAATAGTGGTAGAAATGTTAAAAGTGACAGAGTTAATTAATATTTATGATTTTAAATACCCGACAGTGATGAAGTTACTAGAATATCTAAGAAAATATGAGCAAATCAGCATTCTGCCTTTATTTGATTAAATATGTGTGAAGGCAGACTATTACAGATCCACATGATAGAAAACACCATGAAGCTGCCAGGTGCAGTGGCTCACGCCTGTAATCCCAGCACTTTGGGAAGCCCAGGCAGGAGGATTGCTTGAGGCCAGGTGTTCGAGACCAGCCTGGGCAATACAGCGAGACACTGTCTCCACAAAAAAATAGAAAAAATTAGCCAGGCATGGTGGCGTGCACCTGAAGTCCCAGCAACTTGGGAGGCTGAGGTGGGAGGATTGCCTAAGCCCAGACATAGGAGGTTGCAGTGAATATGATGGGGCCAATGTACTCTAGCCTGGGTAACAGAGACTCCATCTTTAAAAAAAAGAGAAAAAAAAAAAAGAAAAGAAAACACCCTAAAGCTTTATTAAAAAGGAATTCTATCTTCACAAAATATTCCCTAATATAAAGGAATATTCAAACTACAATATAAAGTGAAAAGAGCAGGATTCAAAACTTTCTATGTGGGATGAGCCCCCATGTATAAAACAAGGTATGTATGTGTATATACACATGCATTTTTTAAAAGGCAGGAAGAAAATAAAAAATCTTAATAGCTATCATATATAGGTAGTAAGATTATTGATTTATAGTTTCTTTTTAATTTTCAACAGCAAATATGTGCTATAGATATAATAAAATAGGTTTTACAAACCACGGAAAATTTATTTTAAAAACCAAAACCTGAAGATCAAAGCAACAAGGAAAACGGCTGTGAGGTGGGGGAGAGGGAGGGAGAAGCAGTAAATAAAAACCATGACTGCTTGAAGGAGCAATGATCATTTTTTTCTTAAGTGTTTAGCCTAAAACTTAATGGGAATACCATGGGAGTAAAAATGTGTACTGTAGGTCCGAGTGTTCCTGAAACCCATTAGGACTTGAGATTTGAAATATCACTGAGAAAGATCCAAGATATGAGGTAAAAGTTTTGTAATGTAACAGAGCTGATAAAACAACTAGTATTGGAACTCAGAATGATATATTTATAATTGTGAAAGCTAGAAATATATTTATAATTGTGAAAGCTAGAAAACTTCAGTCACGATGGAACGGGTGAGAATGGAATGGTGAAGAGTTAAAAGATTCTTTAACACATTGACTGCCACACTAGAAAACAATTTTTTTCCTTGGGGCCAGGGTGTTTCATTACGAAAATAGAATAAAAACTTCAAAAACAAAACAATCCTTTCTGATTTAATGAAAAATTTGTTATTTTTTATTGTTTTCTGTGCAAGAGTTATACGCGACTTGAAAAATAGTTCTTGCGGCTCCAAGGTGAAGAGGCGTGTGAGTTACATATTCTTCATGAGGCCCTTGGCTCAAAACTAGCTTGAGTTAAATACAACTCACATGGCAATTAATGCGTTAAATGCAGTGTTATACTGTTAGGAAAAACACTCATCCCAGTGACAGACTGGGCCTAGACCCTAGGAATTTGGTCAAAGTTTCTTATGACAAGTACTTTTGGGATTAAGGAGATGACCCCCTTGCTTGGGGCCTAAAGACAAACTCCAGGCCCCAGCATTCAGTCACTTGAAGTTGTCAGGGAACAACAGAGGAACTGTGTAGTTCACTGGAATCACAAAAGCACGACTCCTGAGATCAAAAGGAGCCTCAGAGAGCATCTAGTTGAACCAGTAATACTATTTTTAATGTTCTATAGTTTCCAGAAGTTAAAGAATTATATGCTTATGATACAGCTTATGCCCTTCCATAATGGTGTCTGCACATAACCCAGAAGCACAGGAAAATATTCAAATTAATGAGTAGATGTTTTTACCAATCAGGAGGAAAGTCCAACAAAATATCAAAGGTGTACTGAGGGTAAAAGTGCTTTCTGCCAATTCAGCAAATCTTTAAGGGGGACATGTTCATCATGACTGCAATCTCAGAATGTGAACGGGCATTATTAGAAGAATGCTAATGCTGGCACAAGAGGAAATGAAGGCTTGAGACTGCAGTCCTACAAGAAAGCAGGATTTTGCACGGGAGGAGGGGAGTCTATCCAGGATTACAAGGAGAATAAGATGAAAATGAGAGGCTAGGGAAGGGGAGGATAATGAAAAGAGGAGCAAGAAAAATAGCGTAGTGTCTGCAGTATGGATACTGCAGTGTTGGGTTCCTAAGACACAGAGAAGATGGCCAATGACTCTCTGCAGGGTCTCTTCAAGAGTCACTGGATAAACTAGAGCACAGGTGGGGAAGGAGGAATGATGAAGACAACATTTTCAAGCTGAGGCCGAGCTGAGGTGGTATGGTTAAGATCCAGGCAGGGAAAGATCCCAGATCCCAAAGGAAAAAGGAAATAAATTACTTTTGAACTAGAGGATGAGAGCTAGGAATGAAGTGTTAGTATGTTTGCATCACCAAAAACAGAAGGAAGTCAGAAGAGAGGGAGACAGAGAAAAAACAAAGCAAAACCCAGAAATATACAAACCTAGGGAATTAACAGAAGGGAGGAGGGAGGGAGGAAAGGGAGGGAGAGAGGGGGAGGGGGAAGGGAGAGAGAGAGCGAGAGAGATGGAGAGAAGTTGGCTGGAACGAAGGCACTTGAAAAGCTGTGTGTTGCACAAAGGAATGAACACCTAGCCTTGCACACTGACAACCAGCACTGAGCCAAATGGGTGAGAGTACGGCTGGTCGTTTCCTCGTCGGCCTGCAATCCCACCAGGTACAGACGGCAGCTTGGTGCTGAGCGGTGCAAAGAGGAGCAGTACAGAAGGGTAAGTGCGGAGCTCATATCAATCTCAGGGACAGAAGCTTTGAGAAGGGCCACCCACCTAGTCACCTGGAACATTATTATACAGGGCAGCAGTTCTGATCAAAACAGTACAGGAGAAAGGGGATGAGAGGAGGAGTAAACAGGCACCTTCCCACAGTCAGGGGACTCCAGTGTTACCTAACACAACAGCTATTTCCGTAAGGGGTCAAGAGGAAAGAGAGAACTCCAAAGACTCACTTAAATAAAGGAATTAAAACCAACTTAATTAAAGTCAAACAACATTTGCTGAATACTTTATTTGTGCCAGACCCTGTGTTAGGTGTTGAAGATACAGAGAAAAATAAAACAAGGCGTCTGATCTCACTCAAGCAGCTCACAGACTCCTAGAGGGAGGAGGGAGGCAGGGGTGGGGGGCGCGGCAGAGATTTGACAGCTAGGGAGGGAGCAGCCAGCAGGGTCACACTCACAGGGCTTCAGTATCATCCCTCTGGGAGCAGTGTGGAAGGTGAGTGGAAGAGGTGAGGGGCATTACTCTGTGACACTTTCCCTGCCACCTCCCCTATCCTGGCAGTGTGACTAGGGTGTGAAGAGCAAGTCAGTGAATAATTCTATAGGAGTAATTCTGCGAGTTATGGTGACAAGCAAGTAAGGGATACCAATAAACTCATAACTTTAAAAGAAAAAAAAAGACTGGGATTGTATGAGTTATAGCAATTCTTCACTTATCTTAACTAGCAGGATTTCCAAGTAATTTGGTTTACTGTTTAAGCGTTGATTTTTAACTTGATTTTGATGACAGTCTTTCTAAACATATTTATATACGTGGTCTTTTAAAGCCAAGTAGAAGCTGCCTATTTTATAAATATACTCTACATGGAGATCTGTGATGTGTATGATTTTCCCACCAGGGGCCTGAGGAAAGAAACATCCACTTCTCCCTACAGCTATTGCTCAGATCACTCTCCTTCTGCATGCTGCATTGTTACCTGGGACTATTTCTTGTCCTGAACCTCACTGCCAACTGCTAGAACTGGGCATAAAAGGAGAGTAAATAGGCTCTGAGTGAGGGTGGAGGTGTTATGCTATTAGCAAAGATGATGAATCTGAATGCATTAACTCTATTTTTCTTGTTCTGAGATATTTTCACTTATTTCCTGGTTCTCAGTTGGGTTCTAGATAGCTGAGATGGCCAGAATATCAGCTCTGGATATATTATGATATCTATTTATTATTTTAAAATATGATTTTAAATGATTTTCCCATTGCAAGGAATGTGTACAATGTAAAAATATTCTCTTCCCAAAAGAAATCTGAAGTACTACTATCAAGGAGAAACAGACTGCCCTTAGGTTAATAATAATTTCAGAACAGTAATTCATTATGTTACCAAAACAAGGCTCTTTCGTGTTTTTTTTAACAATGTTCAAATGTGCATTTCTCTTCAAGATAAAGAATGTGATGAAACCAATTAGAGATCTTGTTCAAGAAAAAAATCGAGGCCAGTCAAGTTTCATTAATGACTTAGACTAAGTTAGATGTGATGCGGGAAGGAGCCGTGTCATAGCAGCATTATCATGAGGGGTAGTGGGAGCAAAAGAATAGAGCCAAGTCATCGCTGGCACTATAGAACTCTCTCAAGTCTCATGAAAGCAATACTAGAGTAAGGATGACCTGATGAAGACTCAGCTAAAGCTCAACATCCCAATTGTGCCTATTTCTTTTCAAAACAACTGTTTCCAGGTTTTTACACATATCCATGTCTAAATAAGTTCTACTCAGAGTATAAAAAAGACAGAAACAATACAGTACTAATTCTATCCCACATTTGGATTTAATTTTGATCTGATCTACCTAATTTTCATAGGACTAAGGTAATCTGTAATTGTACTGGCTCCTTTAAAACCACCACCACTCCATTATGCAATGACCAAGAAAAAAACAATTCCTTCTGTACCTCTGTATTCTCACAATTTAGACACTATTCCCATGGCTTGTCAAAGCCACACCTGAAAATGGTCAACATTGGTATCTAAAAGGAGCTGTACTTGCATTCTTAGGTTAATGCATAGATCTTTTCTACATACTAGGGAGCACAAAATACCAACATGGAAGAAGAACACACTAAAGTTTATCAGCACAGTTAAGTGGAGGGGAAACACCTGACAAAAATCATACTGAAATTACATGACATTAATGATAACTACTGTAGCCGTTAACATTAATGAGCCCTTACGGAGCCAGGCACTGTTTTAGGTGCTTTTTATGTATTACCTCATTTAATTATCACATGAACCTTATGAGGGAGGTGCTATTCTTAGCCCTATTTTACAGATGAGGAAACTAAGGGACAGATAAAAAGTCACAGGGCTAGAAATTGCCATCAATCAAAATATCTTATTGCCAGAGTCTATACTCTTAGTCACTGATGTTAAGACTGTGTCATTTTATAAATAAGGCAATGGACGTAAAGTGTGCTTATATAGAAAAAGCGTATTTACAGCTTTAAAAAAGTCATTTGTATTATTGTTTTAAGAATAATCAAGTAATCACTATAGGGCATAACAACACTAAAATCTTGATATAATCCTGTCAACAGGGTCCAAATTGTGAAAGCGCATAGGGTCAAAAGCCCTTCTGACATAAAGCCCTTCTGTGACTTCTGGCAACAAACACCAGAGATGGACTCTCTGAAAGATGGTCTTATTCTAAATTCAGTGTATTATAGTGATGTCTCATTTTACTCTGTTGATGGAGAACTTAGTAAAGTTCTATGAAGCATACATAAACACGCTTCACGTATAGATTCTGGGCAGTCTTTCTGAGCAGCTGAGAACAAAAAGTCTACATTATTACTATTTTTTAAAAAGTCCTTACTCCCCAGACAGATCTGCTAATGGAGCTTGATATATACTATAATTCTCTCCCTAAATTTTTATTAAATATGACACAAAAAGATAACAGAATAAGAAAAGTTGTCGTATCACTTGAACCTTTTACTACCATTATGCTTTTATGGTAGCATCAAGGGCTGTTCTCTCATTTCTGTCTTTTGTACCCTGAATTAAAGTCAAGTAGTATAGAGGCGAAAACCATGAGCTTTGGAGTCAGAGCCCATTTAGGTGTGAATCCTGGCTCCCTCCTCCATGTACTCTTTTGTACTCCATGCTACTGGCTGTCCAGCATCAGGCAAGTTCCTTGACTTTTCTAAGCTTCGGTTCAGTTCCCTTATCTGTAGAATGGGAGGAACCCGTACTTCAAAGGGCGATTGTGAGAAGTGATTGAGACAATGCACAAAAAGTGCTAAGCAAAGTGTCTGTACATGGTTCAATGTCAATAAAAGGAGACTGCAAAAATCACCATTCATGTCAAAAGAATGCAATGGGAGATGTATCAGGGGCTTAATGATTCAGGAGATTTTTTTCCTTTTATATATTTAATATAAATGATGAACTTGAAAAAAAATTTACCGATAATGACAATTCACATTTTCCTTATCCAATAATCTGTCCTGAGAAAGAAAAGCCTAGCAGGAGAAAGAATGCTAAAAAGTTCATCCAGAATTTCTTTGAACTCTTAAATCTATAATTAGAAAAAAGAAGAGTAAAAACAAACCAAAAATACTCACCATGGATCAAACGCTGGTTGTCTTTTAGAGTGGTTGGTTCCAGAACTGCTCTCTGATGGTAGGGAAGAAACTCTGGTTGACACATTATTTTCATGGAAAGAATTGTCTGGACGTGGAGATGGCACTGAGTAAGGAAAAAGTCAGTCACTGATGTACTCTTTTGGTCAAAGCAGTTCTCACATTATTCTATTGCATTTTCTAACACAAATAAAACAAACAGGTAAGTAAAAATCTTTGTCTACACTTCATATAACTTGTGTTTTCTGAGGGCGGAGGCGTTTATACAGGGAATGTTCTCCCTCTCCCACCACTTACCACATTAACCTGCAAGGATTAGTTAATACCAGGCAACAATACGTATTCAAAACACAAACCTGACCTGTTAGCTAATAAATTGAACACTGAATAAATTGAACCATAAATTGAAGAACACTGGAGGATATTTTCAAGTATGAATCTTACAGCCATTACCACTACCCCTTGCCACTGTTTTGACATTCTTTGAAGTTAAGCCTCTCTTATTATAGACTGACTATGTAAAATGCACTCTTAGTCTAAAGTAATTCTTAACGATATGCGTGCCGGAATGTACAAACTATAGTTTAAGCCATGACACTTGAGATGCAGTGTCGCTCATATATTTTTAAACTAAATTACAAAGAAATTTAGTTATTTCTACAAAAATATCATTTGTCTCTAAATTCTTATTTCAAGAACGAACAGAAAGACAAAATATAACATTTGTAGCCAGGCACTGTGGCTCATGTCTGTAATCCCAGCACTTTAGGAGGCTGAGGCAGGAGGATTGCTTGAGTCTAGGAATTTGAGAGCAGCCTAGGCAATAGCAAGACTCAATGTCTATAAAAAATAAAAATTAGCCAGGTGGTAGTACAAGCCTATAGTCCCAGCTACTCAGGAGGCTGAGGCAGGAGGATCACTTGAGCCCAGGAGTTTGAGGTTGCAGTGAGCTATGATTACACCACTACACTCTAGCTCAGGCAACAGAGTGAGACCCTGTCTCAAAAAAAAAAAAAAAAAAGTATGAGAGTAAATACTTTTCTGTTTTTGGGGGGCTGGTTACTAACTTTTTATGTCAATTTCTAAGCCTGGTCACAATCAAAATATACTGCAAATTTCATCACAAAAGGAATATACAGACTGTATATCAAGATAAATGACACCATTTCACTTGACTCTTATCCAGTAGGAATGAAAACAGAAACATTCTGGAAACATCTGTCATTTAAATGATATCACTAAATCTTCCTCTAGGACTTAGTAGTATCATTGAAATGACATATATCTCCAGAAGTTTCATCTATTTAAATATTTTCTATTTCTGAACTTTTTAAAATGAAAATGTTCTACTTGCCAAACCCTGGATTGGATTGTGAGATAGAAAAATGAGGTGTTTCTCCAACATTAGCCAATTTAATTCATTTGCAATCAAAATAAAACTATTTCCAGAGGTCAAAGACTAATTAATTTAAATCCCATGAACATTTTATATTAAAGTATATTCTCTAGACACCTATAGAAATGACACATAATGGTATATTTTGGAAATAAAATTACATTAATAGAAGAAAAGGCTTTTACCCATGTCCATTATAATATTTTGTTTTAATTAATTTTAATCTGAATTAAAAGTTTAGTCCCATAAGATTCTAAAGTAATCATGGTATCAGCAAAAAAAAAAAAAAAATCCATTAAAAGGCATTTTCAATGCATTATGCTTGTTCCAAAGGTAGGGCTGGAAGGGAGCAGAGTAGCCTAATCATTCAATATATGTTTAGTCCTGAATAACACTTCGATGCATTTATTTAGCTCGAGTTTCTAATTAAAATGACCAAGCTGTTCTCCATGCCCCCCACCCAACAGTCACCCTCAATTCCTGCCCCTTTCCAGTTGTCCTCTTAAAACAACAGAAAGAGCGGGACGTCAGGCAACATGGGTGTGGGAGGTCGCAAAATGCTGTGGTGAGTCTTCTAGGCTTTGCAAGGCTGAGCCTCCTGATCCTAGGGCCTTGCCCCCGCCCTGTGGGCTTGCTGTCCACTTCCCCACCAGGGTGCTGTGATTCCCAAGGGTTTTGGTCTGTTACTGCGTAGTTACCCAAAGGGGTTGCCTTTCTCTGCCAATGTCTCCTAAATCCATACAACCCCCAAAGCAGCTGCTTTAGCTATCTGTTAGATATCAAAGTACATTTTTAAGGCTGGGCCAAGTATACCTGAAATTTTTCTTTAATTCAATCAACATTTATGAAACTGTACTGAGCAGTATGCTACTCAATGAGAACAAAAAGAAGAAAAGATGAAGAGAACTTGGATCTTTGAGGGGCTCACAACCTTGCGCGAGAGAAATGCAAACAATCAGTGCAAGGTGGTCAGTGTTCTATTAGAGGCATAGACAAGGTACCATGGGCAGAACAGAGAAGGAAATGCTTCACTTCATCAGGGGTGGGCAGAGAAGACATTATACTGGAGAGGACCTTAAAAAAAGGAACAGAAACAAGCTGTCCCAGAAAGGAGAGGGGTGCAAGTTCCACAGGCTGAGCACCATGGCAAGGGCCAGACCATAGAAAGTCTGGAATACCATCCCTGGGAATTCAGATTTTGTCCTGATGCCAATAGGAAGCCACCAAAGGCCTCGTAACAAGTGAGAGAGAGGGGATTAGTGGGGGTAATTGATTACCTTGCTCTATTCCCCCCACCCATAGCACTTAGTACCTTTTACTGCTCTATATAATTATTACGTTTACTGTTGGTCTCTCTTCCCAAGAATGAGTTCCATAAGGATGGAGATCTTTGGCTGTCTTGTTCACTGACATGTTCTAAGCTAGAACAGTGCCAAGCACGCAGGTAACATGGATAAATATTTTATGGGTTGATCAAATGAACGAATGGTATGGTCAGAACACAGCTTCAGAATGATCATTCCAGTGACTGTTTTGATGAGTACCTTGGAAATAGGGAGACCAGTTAAGAGGCTACTGAGCCCAGTCAGAAGCCAGGAGGGCCTGAGCTTAGATAGTAGGACCAGAGGCAGAGAGAACTGCTGGAAGGTAACAGCATAGGTGAGAACGCCTGAAGTCAGTCAAAGCAGTGAGAACGTAGTGGAGGGCCCTGGCTGGAGGTGTAGTGAGGAAGGGAGGAGAGAGGGGACCCTAGCGAATGCCGGAGGTTGGCTTACCTCTGTAAAAGCTACCGACTCTCCTCGGAACAGGATCATTGTACAGATGTCTATTTTCTTTGGGGGCTGTGCCATCATCAGAGTGTGGGTCATGATATGCTCCACCCTGAGGCAGGAAACAAGTTTAGAAAAGTTAAAACACAGATTGATGACAATGTCACCTATGAAATTAGAACAGTGCCTAATCAGTCTATAATTTACTTAATGATCTTTTAAAAAGAAAACTTAGGATTATGTCATGAGAAAAACTACTTACTTTATAAACCAGTTCAACTTATTGGTGGGAGATTGGGTATGAATACATTTTAAAAGCTAGGCTGTAATGATGTTGAATGAACAATCTTTACAGACACATTTTACTGTAAGATGTAGCAACTCTGAAGAATTCAGACCTCAGACTTCTGACGAGAGTGGAAAGAAGAGGTGCCTTCTCTGGAGGACTCTTTGACAGATGATCTCGCCACAGTCATCTCTGGAGGGAGTTGTTCTCCAGGCTGGAAATCAAATTTAAAAGGATTTATAAGAGCATCCCATTCCTAGGGATGAAAATCATGGTCCTTATTTGGTATAACTAGGACTGCAACCAGCTAAAATAAAAAATGTTAGTTGGCTAAAATACAAATTATCCCATAAAAGAGTGAATCATCTGATGAATGTAAAATAAGTCAAATTTCACACAGATGGAAAGTGAAATTCTCATTAAAGTTAAGGCAAGCAGGGAATGAATTAGTCTGAAAATAGTTCAATTAATTATTAAAAACAAAAAAAATTACCTCTCTAATATCTAGACAGTCATTGTCATTGTTCTGAGCAGCACTCTGATTAGGGATTCTATTAGTTAATCCAAAATTTCTCTAGCAGGTTTTAGGCTGAGTTCTCCAAAAAGAACTGTATGGATCCAAAATTATTTTTCATGAAGGACTTACGTGGCAGATTCAGATGAAAACAAATGATTTTTGAATATATCAAGGAATAGAATAAGTCCGCTTAATAATTTTTGTCTTCAAATTCCCTAACTACTATAGTTTATGTGCTTAAATTCTCATCTTAATATTTTAGGATGACAGCAGTTAAGTTTCATGTGTTTTCTTAGGCATAATCAAAACGGTGCTCATCTCCAGAGATGCTACCACTACTACCTGTCTCTAAGGAAGTGAGTCACAAGCTAAGAACAGCACTTGGTCCACAACGGTGTTCACTGAGGGGGAAAAATGTAGCATTTTCTACCCTCAGAAAAAAAGACTAAGGAACAAAATTACCACATCGATTAGGAGTTAGCTGCATTGCATATCTGTATATTATGCACAGAAAGAGTATTACCCAAAGTCTATGTGATATATAAAAAAAATTTTATTTAAAATTTAAAGTATGATTCTTTCTCCCCCTCACTCCCCAAACGTACTCTGAGGAAGGAGTCTGGGCAGGAATTCATCCAATGTAGCACATCTTCTTTCTATTTTATGACAAGATCTCATTTGACTTTAACCATCTGTATTACTTACAAAGTCCTCTAGAAAAGTATTTTAAGAAAATAAACTATTAATATCTAATCTAAACTCAGTAAGAATCCCTGTGGCTTTTGAAGGTGGCCACAATACTTTGCATGAGAGTGATTTCCAAGATTCACTCACAGCTTTAGTTACTTTTCAAGCCTTCTGCCACCTTTGTGCCTTTAAACTTGTACTTTCTGGCAGCTCGGCACTGTACCTCCTGAACTGGACTTCAAATTCAGTAACAGTCTGATCTGTGTTTAGCCCACAATAATTGTTTGTAATTTGTTTATGACCACTGTGTTCATAAAAATCCTTTTTCGGGAATTCTCAGAGAGCCATCATTCATCTTTTTTCTAAGTTAAACAGCTTGTTGTTTTTCTCACTTCTCTGTTGTACACTACGTGTAATGCTAGCACACTTTACCTGGTTTTGATCTCCATCTTCCACCTAAGGGCAGCTGCCAGGCTCTAGGCTCTGGAGGTTCTTTTCTTTCTACAGTGACTCCTCAGAGGCTCCTCTGCCCATCCCTACGACTCTGCTTATGGCCTTTGCAAATGTGCACCTCCTGCCCTCTCCTTTCCCCTGGATGCTAGGCTGTCTCTTCAGCCTCTTAGAGCATCCCTCTGCTTAGAGGCCCAAGGTCACTTCAAACTCAACATGTCAGCAAGATACAGTGGAAAAAGGCTAGCCTTGGGACCTGGAGATTATCTCATAATCCCAGCCCCGCCCTGAACTAGCTGGGTAAACTTGGGGTGACTAACCCAACCTGAGCCTGAGCATGCCCACCTGTGAAATGAAGGGTTGAATTAGGTGACTTCAAAAACCCTTTCTTCTACTCCAAAAAAGGGCTCCTAGAAAAGAAACCTTGAAGTCTTCTTTTTTCCTATATTCAGTCCTTCAATTCACAAGTTCTGTTGTTTCTACTTCTAAGAAGGCTTTAAGATCCACTCTGTTTTCTCACTGGCACTGACTTAATCCCAAACATACTCTCCTCACCTCAGTCTTGGATTATGGCAAAAGCCACTCCGAGTCTTGCATTTTTCACTCCAGCAACGTGGAACAAGTTGCAATCCACAAAACACACTATGCCATTTAATGTCTGTCTCTACTACCTTCCTTCTTTTTCCAATGCTCTTTTCTTCCCCGTCTTCAAGCCTCTTTCCTGATGTCGTGGTCACATTTCCCACAACCCTCCTCGAAGTCTCTGCTCAGTCTCTCCTCTGGGAGCCTCCCACAACCCCCCGCCTGGACTGTCCCATTCCTCTCCCCTCTTTGGCACACAGGCATGCTTCTAGCATAGCATCTGGAATGCGACCTCACAGTATCAGAACAACCCTATTGGTTGGCAAGTGTCCCCCACCAGCCCACAAACTCAAGAGGACAGGGACCCTATTGTTTTCATCTTTCTAACTAGAGTCTCTATGGTACCTAGCTCAGGACAGGCCTGAACACATCTTAACTCTTTAGCCATTCGAAGCTTGTCTATACATCTTAGCCCAGACAGAGCAAGACGTCAGCTGCCCCTAAAGCCATTTCTACCTGCTCCTGCTCACAATGATCTCTCCCTATTCTCAACTCCTATTTATAGCCAGTGCCGTATTAATTTAGGACCTAATAATTTCATTGTTATCATGTATAATTTAACCATCCCTGACAGAAGATAAGTTTCTTAAGGGCAAGAACCCTCTCAGACTCTTCTGAGTACCTGAGAACACGCAGCACAGATAAGGTGCTCAGTGTCTAAATAACAGCCCCTACCATCACAGAAGCAGCAGCGATAACTAAAATTTGCTAGACACTTACTTTGTGCCAGGCACTGGGCACAGGGCGTTATACATGAAATCATTATATTAAAAATGTACTGTTGTAAGAACGCTACATCTTTTAAGCAGGTTAGTATTCGTTTTAGAGCCTGACGATCAACGAGATGGAAGCATCATGCTAAAAATACTGCCTTGAGATTTAAAAATAATCCAAAAGACTGAAAATTAACATTTATCCTGGCCTGAAGTTAAATTTATCTATAGTTCTGGATAAATTAAGAACTTTTAAATTCAGTTAAGATACTGAGTAAGGTATTAGCAAAAAGTTTTGATTTTAGCAAACGTGGTTTGGAGAGATTAGAGAAAATGCCCATGAATTCACACTGAACTTTGAGAAAACTAAAAACTAGCCCATATAACTGATGAATTCTGCAATAAATCAAAATGGGATTCTCTCAACAAAATATGCTAGACAGCAACATTTAAGAAAGGAAACATTACCAAAACCAAACTCTTGATTACTCAATAGTTGTTCTAAATAATTTTTTTAAATCAGAGATTAGTTCAAGTATTGCTTCCCTAAATTCATCCTATCAAGAAAAGCACAACCTCCTGCAGTAGGGAAAACTGCAGACTGATCTTATTCACATCCCTTGCACCACCTTCCCCTAATGAGCCATCAGAACTGGACAAGGTGCTAAACTGTACCTGGGGTGATAAGAGTTGCAAGCTGTTGGCTCTGGCTGCCATCCCTTGCCCCGTGCTCAAGCTTCCATCCAAGCCTTTGGCTCTCACTTTGTCCCGGGTCACATACATGGAATGCCTATGAGGACGCTGCTGAGAGGAGAAGGGGCTGGTGTAGCCTAACCCATAAGAAAAGGATTCATGAGGTGCAGATAGCGAATGAGAATGGCTGCTGTCCATGTGCTCAGGCAGCTTCAACTCCTCCATTGTTTTAGAATGCCTGGTTGTGGTTCGGCGTGAGTCCAGAGTGCCCTCATTCCTGTTATTTCTCCCTGAAGGGCTGAGCAAAGTTCTCGTGTCGCTGTGCCTGGTAGGGGTTGGGCTGGTGGGAGAGTTCAAGTCCAAGCAGCTGGATGGGAAGTACCTACTGGTATTGGACTCTGCGATTTGGGCCCTGGCTTCGGAAAGGTTGCTCACAGACTTGGAGTCACTCAGTGCTCCATGGCTTTTGGCCTTGGTCCTGTAGGAGGGACTCCTAGAAGACTGGGGAATGGTGTCGATATAGCTATGCCTACTCTGCTTTTCACTGGGCTGTAGTGTACCAGCTTTGCTCTGAGAGCTTTCCATAAATGAGTGTCGGTTCTGCTGAGATCTGCTGCTTGACTTGAGGTACTTCGTGCCTGGGCCTTCTGAAGGCTTTGGGTCAATATTAAAATCAAACTCGGTTTTTGACTTGGCTTCTTTTGGGCTGAGAAGGTGTGGTATGTTGTTGTTGGTGAGATCTTTGCTGGTAGGCCCAGGCTGAGTGCTTGTCTGGTAGGTTTTGGTATGCATCGGGCTAAGAGTAGCTCCAGCAAGGTTTCCATTTAGAAAGCTTTCATTGGCAGGGAGACCTTCATCAGCCCGGGGCAGGCCCACAGTCAGATTCTGGATGTCCTTGCTGTTAGATCTGTGGTGAGATTGCAAAGCAGCACTTTTGCTGGCTTGGTTTCTACATTAAAAGCAAAAGAAGTGTATCAGTTTCCCTCAATAGCAGACACATGAAAAGTATCATGTTAATAAGAACAGAACACATACTCAAAATACCATACCTTAAAGACCAAACTCTCCCAAGAATGTGCCTACCAATAACAAGTAACCTATCAATAAGACAAAGTCACTCTGCAGCTAAGCACTGGCCTTGATGAAGTTATTCTGGCATCCTTAAATGCTCCGCTAACTTGCTGTCAACACAGTTTCTAACTGATGATCTGCGAAAACATGCTTCCATTATGTTGGTACTCATATGAGTGTTTGTTATAGAATGCCTGCTAAGAAGAAGAGAGCTGAGCTATAGACAAATTCTTTATAACTCTTTTGTCTACTTGAATGTCAGAAGACAACATTTAGACCTGAAGTTACTGTGTTCCCTGAACTTCATTTTTATTTGTGAAACTCATAGCCTGCTTCAGAGATATATACTCATAGCACACACACAGACACCAATGTCTTTTTTGTCTTTAGCCTGTATAGTCAAAAAAATGAGAACTCTAGCAATTTACTCAATAAAAGAAAAACAAATGTAAACTGTCCAGTGAGGTTTGTTAGAAAACATGATGATCAATGTTTATGTTTTGGACAAGTAGCAATTTCGTGGGGCTCTTCAGATATCTCCCTGTACATTAAACAGTAATGTGCCACGAACTGTACAGACACCTCCATGTACACTAAACAAAAACCTTGTACTTATACTGGGTCACAGGGATCTGAAAGTTAATTTCTCTCCAAAACACACTATTCTCTTCTTCATTTCACATTTCATTATTCCAAACCAACTGAGGCCTTCTTTAGGAATTAAAGCTTCATTTCCTACTTGATTTAAAATACAAAATATAAATCCAAAGGAAAGCCTTGTCCTCTATTTAAAAGCTGAAATTGACAACATAACAAACATGGTCAGTTTGTTCTACTGTAACTCTAGAAAGGACTAATTGTAGTTTGGGATAGGTTAGAATGCTTCAAAATGAATAATGATTTATACAATTCTCTTTTTACTATGCATTCAGAAAATTTTGCTGCAAATCTTGCTATTGCTAAAGATGGTTTGATTTGGGAGAGTTTTCACGATCACATACTAATTGGAATAAAGTTCACTTTTTTCCCCCATGTAGAATGCTAATGGTGAAACTATGCCTTCCCATTTTCCCTGTGAGAATCCGAGTGCTCTGGCATCAAATAACGTAAGGGCCCTTTTTCTAGCCTATCTTTCAGACGGTAATCTCTACCAGAACTACCTGAGAGTGTCAAAAAATATCTGATATCAAGCAAGCCTATAACATTGGGGAAGGCCTCATTTCCTAAATGCACTCACTAATCTCTTCCAGTTAGGTCATCAGAATTACAGCATTAAATTAAGGACACATACAAGCTAACTAAATAGCATATCCCAGACCTGGAAAGAAATTAGAAAGAAGGAAAAGTTAAGTTTCACTTTCTGCTAAATGATGTCAACGGAGTCTATCCTCATATCAGTAAAAGTCTCTGTATCCTAAAGGCATCAAGTTTTAAACCATTAGAGCCTGTCAACTTATATCTTGATAACTAAAATATCTCAGCAACTTTTCAAACCCAAACAATGACAGTCTCATCCACAAATATATTTAAGTGTGTTGGTCATTCTCCATTTGCCCAACCCCCAGTCCAGTCTCCATCCCTCTCTGCCCAGACCTGGGCCTCAGGAGCCCAATTCTACAGACTGCCTCGCCCAGGCTCCCTAGCCGCCTAATTTCCAGTTGGGCTTAGCAGTGGAAGGCATCACAGGACAAGAGGAGAAAGAGGCTGTGGATGTCTTCCCTGTTCCTTCCTAGCATTGGCACCCTGACTCAGACTGTAGCTGTTTCCCTGCAGATGAGAGCTTCCACGGGGTGACTCCTCCTGCCCAGCTCCAGCTCTCCCTGGACTCTTGGGACCCCCATTTGCTCCCTTTTCCCCTTTAGGCTTAGAGATAGTAATGGCAGGGAGATAATACATGCAGGTGCTGGGAAACGTCCCAAGCTCACAACCAGAAAGGGACAGAAAACAGCAAAGACAGTTGCTAGAACTTTTGGAACTCTTAGAAACACTGCTATTGATGTTGAGCACAAACCTACATGTGATCTTTGGAAGAACACATTTGGAGCAACGTAAGAGAGACAATTTCTAACATGAAAAGGGAGGCTATAAATTTAAGGTAGAAACATTTGTCAAAGCTTTAGGTTTTCCATAAATGTACAAAGAGTCTAAACTGCTATTCTTAGCATTTCTGTCTCAGGATTAATTGGAAGCCATTGAGCTTTGCGCATAATTCCTACGTAGAAAGGGGGTCGTATTATCTTCAAACTGGAGCTCCGCCAAAGCACAACAATAAAAAACAGCTTCGAAAATTCCATAGATCTCTGACACACAACTGCAAGGAATCTGTGGTTAAATTGCCAACCACTCAAAAAGTTTTATGTATAAACCCCCTTCTTAAATGGCTGGCTGGATAGATAATGTACTCAGTTAAAAAAAGTTGTAAAAGCAAACGTCAAAGACGCAAAGCTCCTTTTTCAGGGGGAAGGCTGGCGAAACAGGACTGGTGAGAGTGGCAGTGTGGGGCAGCTGAAGCACTGTCACAACATGTCTGAGGTGAGCAGAGCCTCAGGAGAGCCTGAAAGAGACAGGCAGGGGCTAAGTAATGCAAGAGTCTACTGCCTCTCCTATAGAGAAAAGAATCTGGAAGTCAGGGTATGTGCCAGCGTGTGTGTCTCCAGGGAAAAGGCAGGGGAGTGTGTACGTGGCAACAAATGTGATACGGTGTTAGGAAGTCCGAAGGAGCCACAGTTTGTGTTGAGATCCAAGCTAGAATTACTGTTCCTAACAAGAAGGGCTTTCATGGAATAAGTATGGACCACAGACAAGTGTGTCGAGAAAGCCCTCAGATGCATGTAAAACGAGCTAAAATCATTCCTAGAGAAACCATTTAGGGCTTTTTCTGTAATAAATTCAATACAATGTCAAGACCTGAAAATGAATTATTCCAGAGATTTTTATTTACTCATAATTTCTATTCACATCTACTTCAAAAGAGGACTTGGGAGGACTCCTCAAAGACCCATACAAATCTTATCTCTTCTGTACTCCCTGAAAACACCATCAACCACACACATCCTCCTTAATAGCTCCATAGAGAAGTTTCCCAAGGGGAGCCTCAGGTCCCCACTGGTTAACTCCTAGAACTGTCTTAAGTGAGTCACTAGAGGATAAATACACAGGCTCCCTTTCATGGCACAGGTTGTGCCACTTAACAGCACAAATCAAAAACTTATCAGTCCACTGAACTTTATGTCACTGGGATAATTTTTCTTTGTAAATGTAAACTAGAGGAGCTAAGTGACAATTAAGGTAGGAGGGAGACAAAAGCACCTGAACTGGAAGTGACCCCAAAGATGACACAGGAATAATCTGAATCTCCTAAATGCAAAGGAGCAACCAAATGATGAGTACAATTCCTTGACTTAGTATACTAAAAGCCCATGGAAAGAAACAACACAACAACGAAGCCAGCTGAAAATGGTCTATAAGATATGAGGGGAAACAATAACTGGAACCAGTCATTTTAAAGAACAGTAAGCAGCTCTAAAACACAATCATGCTATCACGGTTAAGGAGAGCAAACATAGGATAAATGGTTATCGCCAATTTACGGATGCTCTCCCAGACCTAAAAAGTACCAGGTCTTGAGCTTTCAAAATTCCAATGTGTTAAAAATTGTTCCATATGGAAAGAACATTTGGGGGTGGGGGAGGGTAGAAAATTCATATTCAAAAAGCTTCATATTAAGAATTATTGCTTTCTATTTCTCTTCTAATAGCAGATAAGAGAAATTCTTTCCTATCTCACATAACCTAACAGATGACAAGATCTCCTCAGGAGATGAAGACAGGGAGATTGTGACTAGGATGCTGTCCTCCTATACACACAGCCAAGAGAATCCAGGAATATCAGGTCTAAAAGACAATCTGATTGTATGGTCCAATCGTGTGTTTGTGTATGTGTTCTTCAGAAAACAAGTTTTTTAAAGATTATGCTGAAAAATCACATTTAAAAAGCACCAATTTTAATTATATCTTTGCTATTTCCATGTTTTATGAAAAATTAATTTCTCAGCTCAATGATTAAAAAGACAAGAGCAACAAAAACACAAGACCCTTCTGTACAGGCAGACCTACTTGGTTCAGTTGCAAAGATTACCCTAGGAACCTTCCCACCCACCTGTGTTTGGTATCCTCTTCTCCCTCCAGGAAGCCCCTTGCCCTCCCCTATCTTTCTCCCTCTAGGCATCACCCCGGGGTCACATTTGCACAGAATCTTCTAGCTCTTGAGGCTGTAAACCCCCTTACATGCTAATCCAATGCTACCTTTCCCAGGGAATGCACAGGTTTCCATAATATACTTAGTAAAGAGAAAGTCTTTAAGACCCACACAACTACTTAATTGTAGTTCTGAATCATGCAATAAGCATAAGGAAGATATTTTTGAATAAAGAGGGCTTTCCTTCTTTTCTCTAATTGTATCATTTAAGCAGCCACCTCCTCCACCTACTTGTAAGACCAACACTGCATCTGTATTTCCTTAAAAGGGAATATTTACCTATTAGACAACGTGCTGCTTTCCACATGGTAAGGTTTTCTTTTTGCTGACCTTGAAGGGGAACGATCCAGAAGTCTCTGGGTTTGAAATGTAGGGTGATTCAAACACTGCTCCGTCAAGTATCTGTCAGCTGGGTCCAACTTCAGTAAATTCTTAGGAAATAAAGTTCAGGATTGGAAAGAACATTACAAAATCATATTTAAATTCTAATAAAAGCCTTATTTTTTTTCTTTATAAAAGAAATACATGGTCATTACCAAATATCTAGCAAACACAGTTCAGGAAAAAAAAAATCAAAAACAACTATCTAAATCACCTATAATCTCACCGTTGTTGTTCCCTTGGTATATATCCTCCCAGCCCTTTTTTGAATATCATATCTACATATTTTTTTATAAAATCTGGTACATATTATACATACAAGTCTTGTATCCTGCATTTTTCACTTACTAATCAAAACATTTTTATAACATAAACATTTTAAATATATTTTAATAAGTATATATTAATATGAAAGAATATATGACTATATATTCTTCATCTTTCTCTTGTCCCCCAGGTACCCAGTTCCCCTCTGTGGAGGGGAGTCCAGGCTACCAGTTTCTTGTACATCCCTCCGTAAGTATTCTGTACATATCACTATCTGCTCTTTTTATTTTACCCACACAGTACCATACACAGAATTGTCTGCACTTAGCTTTCTTCTCACATAAGATCTTAAGAGATCATTCTATATCAATAAAGAGCCTCAACTCTATGGATGTACCTTAGTTTGTTTTTAACCATTCCCTTAAGAATAAACATTCAGGTTGTTTCCCCTTTTATTATTATGAACAATACAGCAGCGAATAACTTTACGACAT